>VMDR010013303.1:0-25174 GCA_007922815.1 Macrotus californicus | reverse complement strand
ACAACTGAACCTAAAACAAAAACAAACTAAGCAAACAACTAGAACAGGAACAGGATCACGGAAATGGAGATCACATAAAGGGTTATCATCAGGGGAGTGGGTAGGGAGAGAGAGGGGGAAAAGGTACAGGGAATAAGAAGCATAAATGGTAGGTAGAAGATAGACAGGGGGAGGTTAAGAATAGTATAGGAAATGTAGAAGCCAAAGAACTTATATATATGACCCATGGACATGAACTAAAGAGGGGGAATGCGGGTGGGAGGGGGTGTGCAGAGCGGAGGGGAATAAAGGGGGGAAAAAGGGACAACTGTAATAGCATAATCAATAAAATATATTAAAAAAAAAAAGAAAAGGGACAATGGCCTCTGCTCACCTCGATTCCAGACACTTGAATTTCTCCCTGTATACCACTGGTGCCCCTCAAGCCACCTCCCTAGCACTGGAGCCCAGAGGGAGTGAGTCTGAGGAGGTGAGTCCGTATGTGGGTTCTTTAAGGGGAACTGCCCGGGGCTCTAGTAGTTTCTTCCATTGACTCAATCCCTGCTGGTTTTTGCAGCCAGAAGTTGTGGGGACTTATCTTCCCAGCACTGGAACATTTGGCTGGGAGGTCTCATGTGGGCCTGGGACTCCTCACTTCTGAGATATCGCTCCCACGTTTTTATTGACCACACGTGTGTATGGGACCAGCCAGTTCCGTGTCTGCGCCCCTCCTACCAGCCTGGGTGGATGTGGTCTCCTTAATCCCGTAGTTGTCAGACTTCCATTCAACTCGGTTTCTGATGGTTCTGAGTGATGATTGTTCTATATTTTAGTTGTAATTTTGATGTGGTTTTTGCAAAGAGGTGAGCCATGTGTGCCTACACTGCTATCTTGACTGGAAGTAAAAATTGGGAAATTTTATCAAGTGCTTTTTCTGGGCCCTGGCTGGGGAGCTCATTTGGTTAGAGCATGGTCCCAGTACGCCAAGGTTTCAGGTTTGATCCCCAGTCAGGACGCATACAAGAATCAACCAATGAATGCATCAGTAAGTGGAACAACAAACCAATCTCTGTCTCTCTCTCTGTCCCCCTCCTCCCTCTCCCTACAGCCAATAAACAACAAAATTGAAATGCTTTTGTGCCTTCACTGAGACAGTCAATGATTTCTCCTCTTTGCTCTGTTGGGGTGCTAACAAGGTGAATTACACTGGTTGATTTTAAATGTTCGATCAGACTGACGTTCACAGAAAAAACCCAAACTGGTGGTGATGAAGTCTCTTTTTCATATGTCACATTCGATTTGCTTATATTTTATTTAGGAGTTTTGCATCTCTGTGCATCAATAAAATCACCCTCTACTATTCCTTTGTGAAATTTCTTTGCTGAGTTTTCTTCTCGAGTTTCTGCTGGTCTCATTTAAAAAGTTGGGCAACAAGCCCTGACCAGTGTGGCTCCGTCGAGTGAGCACCGATTCCCAGTCAGGGCACACACCTGAGTTGTGGGTTCGGTCCCCGGGCGGGGCGCACAGGAGAGGCAACCGATTGATGTTTCTCTCCCTCTCTTCCTCCCTCCCTTCCCCTCTCCCTAAAAAGAAATAAAGAAATCTTTGAAAAACTAAAGAAATAAAAAGTTGAGCAATGTTGTCTCTTTTCTGTTCAGTGAAAGAGTTTGTGTAAGACTGGTACTTTTTTTCTTCCATCACTAATTGGGAGCACTGACTGAGGATGCCTTCCGGGCCTGGAGTTATTTCCTCTGTCCCTGTGGAATCTCCTTTCTGTTTTCATTGGCAACACTTACTTCTGAGTGAGGTTGAGCAACTCTTTTGTATATTGAAGCGGCCATTTGTAACTCTGTGGTCTAACGGGCATAACCTTGTCCATCTTTCTAATGGATCTTTGTCCTTGGTATTAAATATTTAAGTAAGTATTTTAAAAGCCAGCCCCATATCATATTACTTATTGAAAGCATTTCCCCCACCCCCCAATGTTTCTCTTTGGTCTTTTATTTTCCACATCAAAAATTTTAATTTTTATGTGTTCAAATGTATCCATTTTTTTCCTTTTATGGCCCCTTGATTTTATGCCCCGCCTCCAGTAGACGTCCTCACTCTAAGAATACGAGTAAACATTATGTTTTCATACGATAGGCATATGGGCTCATTTGAAACCCTTAAAAAAAGAATGTTTGTTCCAGCTGAAATTTATTTTGGTGTAAACAGAAGGATAAGGGTCTCAGGTTATTATTTTCCTAGATGGCGACCCACTCGTGCCCATACCTGCTGTTAACGCCTCATTTTTTCCTGCTGATTTCTTATGTTCCTTTAGCGGGGACCGAATCCCGTGCCTCCTTGCGTCTCTTCGTGAACTTTGTGCTGGCGGTGATCGGTTTGTGCCAGGTACTCTCATGCTGCTTCAACTGCGGTGTGTTTGCCATTTGTTCTAAGATGTGATCGATGTGCTTAGTGGATTTTTCTCTTACAAAGGAACTGAGGTCATTCAACGAGGAAATGAAGGCCTTTATAATAAATGACGCTGGAGCCATTGAGCAGGCAGCTATTTTAACTTTAACATTCAGGCTTAAATGCACCTCAGGTTCATCTTTGCAGGTGCGGTGTGAAGGAGGGTTAAAATTCCTCTTCTCCCTCTGCCTATCCAGGGTCCCCCTCTGGCCGTTCCTCTGCCTGACTCTGGAAGCATTAGCACTCCAGCACCAGCGTCTGTAAAACGGCAGTAATTACAGCCCCCCTTGCTTAGGGAGAATCCTAAGAACCGAGTCAACCCGTGTAAGACAACAGAATAGCGCCCAGCCCCTGGTCCACGCCAGATTGCCGTTACAATGATGTTGTTATTATTATTGTCTTGAGACACAGATTCATGTGTAAAAAGTCGTACAAGCGGAGCCCCTTTAAAATGGAGTCGGAGCTGCCCTCCCGGAGGGGCTGCCTCACACGTCTTAGGCTCCAACTTTGGATGTTAAAACTGGACAGAATAACCCTTGGCCTGGGCTTTGTATCCCAAACGCCTGTTCGCCACGATAACAAGAAAGCAGGCATTAAATCGTCCCCCCTCCCTTCCCCACAGGCACCCGATGGCCTTGGCTTCCTAACTGGAGCAGCGTTTGGGTGTCTGCCTGAATCAACTGCGATGTTCTTTGGGACCCCTGGTTGCTCCTCACCCTGGCTTTTTTAAAATTTTTAGGTTAACACGTTTAGGGGAATAGCATTGTGGGCTTTTCTTCCGGGGGAAAGGGGGTCTGGGTTTTTTGTATGTTTGTTGGTTTGGTTTTTAATCAAGAACGGGTGTTGAATTTTGTCAAATGCATCTTCAGTCTCTATGGAGACCACCCTGTGACCTTCCTCCCCCTTCCTGGCAGGGCAGGTGCGTCTGTCTCCCCTGGGGCGGACGGCACGTGTTCGTTTTAATGTGTTGCTGGATTCTCCTCGTTGGGAGTTTATTTGGGGATCTTTCATTGAGCTTCACAAGCACAAGTAGCCATGTGTTGCTTCGCCAGACCTGCGGGCAGTGTCGCTCGCTTCATAAGAGGAACGTGGGCACCTTCTCCCTTGCCCTCGGCTGCGGGAGCTGAACTGGCAGGAGAGGTCTCTGGTCCTCGTGGCAGGGACAAGCTTCACCTGTGGAACTTTGTAAAAGTGTATAGCAGGCGGGCTAGGGTCCCCACAATGCTCTCAACAAATTTTTTGAATTCCTCACCCGAGGATGCGTTTATTGATTTCAGAAAGAGAAGAAGGGGGGAGGGAGAGAGACAGAGGCAGAGGCAGAGAGAGGGAGACATCAGTGTGAGAGACAGATCAGCTGCCTCCCGTCCGCACCCCGACAAGGGATCAAACCCACAACATAGGCATGTGCCCCAACCAGAAACCCGCCCGCAAACTTCTGGTGCACAGGACAACCGAGATGGCATGTATAGGACAGGCTCCAAACAACTAGCCACCCAGCTAGGCCCATGTCCTCAGTGTTTTAAATGATCATTGATGTGTCTGGATCTTTGCCCCTTCTTGGGGCCACTGGTCATGTATACTCAAGGTTGCCAGATTTAGCGAATAAAAATATAAGATACCCAATTAGTTTCAGAAAAACTACAGCGTTTTTAGTATGAATATGCCCCAAGTACTGTAATGATATTCTTAAGAAGTAATTTATTTTGTCAACACTTCCAAATTTGTTTGAACAAAGGTTAGTGATCTTTTATAATAATTTTAACTTCATCTCTACCTTAGGTTGTTTTCTCATTTTCTTGTGTATTCACATTCACTTCATCTTTCCTGATTGGCTAGCTAAATAGCTTGTTGTATTTTTTTCCAAAGACCTGTTGTTTCTGAGTTCAAATTTATCACCTTCTCCTTGTTTTTACTGTGTCCTTCCTCTTGCTTTCCTGCTTGTTCTGATTTCTCCTTTACTGACTTCTTAAATTAGTCGCTTCATTTATTTTGATTCTTATTAATGTAACTATTTAAGGCAATAACTCTTGCCTTGACCTCTGCTTTGGCTGTGTCCCGTGGGAGCTGATCTGTGCTGATTGTCGCTGTTATTTTGAAAACAGCAGTCTTGTTTTGACTTCTTCTGTGTAACAGGTTTAAAGAGCCAGCTGTCAGATGGCCTGGCTGGGCTGGGAACACGTTGCCGGAGGGTCCAGGTGGGGTGTGGGCAGGGGCTGGGCAAGTCCCCCAGGGCAGGACAAGCAGGGAGGGAGAGAAGTGGGCTTCTTCCAGGGTCCCCAGGAGCCCAGGTGGGCTCCGTGCTGCCTGTGGCCGAGTCAGGTGTGCTTGTCCAAGGCTCGTCATTGTCATGAGTGGGGAATGGACCGAGGTGGGGGCAGTGGAGAGGAGGCTGAGAGGGCAAGGAGATGGACCCAGGGCTGAGCCATGCGGCTGGAGGGAGAGCAGAGAGTAATTTGGGAAGGGGGAGAGGCAGACACCAGAGAGCTTCTTGCTTCCTGGTTTGGTGTGTTGAGTCTGAGCTACCTGTGGACCCCACATGCTCTGAAGGTGGGAGAGTGGGCATGTGGCCTGATGCTCCAGAAGTCTGGGCCAGAGCCTCGGTCAGGGTCCCTGTGCCCTCACAAGTGGCAACTGAGCCTCCAGGTGGGTGACAGTCCCAGGAATGGCTGAAGGTGTGTCAGGAGGGGGGCACCAGCAGGCAGGGATAGGAATGACCCTGGAAGGCACTGCCGGGAGGGACTGCCAAGGCCTCATAGGCCGGTTCAGGCCTCACTGGCGCAGGGCAGCCTCCCGGACCTAGACCTGGAGCTGGGATGCAGGCTCCTGGCAGGATGGCCGTGGCTCCTGTGGAGCAGCCCCTCCCCACTCAGATGGCCCAGGGAGGGACCTGCAGGGCCCACGAGAGCTGGGCCAGGAGCTTTTACTAAACTGAAAGGGCCCGGGGCACAGGGTAGAAGCACTGTCACCCTTGCTGACTGTGACATTCAGCAAATGTTCTGGAGCCACTAGGATGGTGGCCAGGGATCTTCCTTAGTGTGAGGCCACCCGAGGCCGGTCCTGATGTTGGGAGCCAGCCTCTGGGTGCCCCCCGGTCTGAAGCCTCTCTGTTTCTGTCTAAGCCCACCTCTCCTGCTTCCCCTGACCCCTGAACCAGACCTGCCCTTGCAGAAAGTCTGCTTTCCCCACAGCCTCCCAAAGCTAGACCCTGGGAGCAGTTGGTGGCTTCAGGGCAGCCTGAGTGCTCCCAGAGTATGCTGTGGTCCCTGACCTTTCCCCCAAATCTGGCAGAATACTGCCCCTCCCTCCTAGTCAAGCCCAGACCAGGAATGTCGACCGCTGCCCTCACATGAGGCCAACTACATAACAGTCCACAAGTATGTCCCGTCCTGATGCCTGGAAGCTGTGGGGCTGCCTTATGTGGCAAAGCGACTTTGTGACTGAGTTAAGGCTATGAGACGGGGAGATTATCCTGACCCCTCTGTGTGGGCCCTGTATGTCCTTCAGCATCCTGACACTTTCTCAGGGTGCCTTCCCCACCTAGATTCACCTGGAGCAGAAGGGGATTCCACACACACACAGAGGAGGCCTCGAGACCACAAGGGATGGATTGGAGAGACCTGGCCACAGGCCCAGGATCACCGGCAGCCCCCAGAAGCTGGAGGAGGCAGGAAGAAGTCTCCCCTAGAGCCCTGGGGGAACGCAGCCCCACCCACACCTTGCTTTCAGCCCAGTGAGGCTGATTTCAGATTCCTAGCCTGGGAGAAAACAGATTTCTGTTGTTTCAAGGCCCTCCGTTTGTGGTCTTCTGTCTGCACAGGCGCAGAGAACGAACACCTGCCCCATCCTGCGAGGCCCAACTCCAGGGCAGAGCGGGAAGCGACGACTCACAGGTGATGCTCCTCAGCCCTGCCAGGTAGAGGCATGCCCCCAGAGGGTGTTTGGGGTGACAAGGGAAGCCCCAGTGCCCTCAGGAACTAGTGTGGGGTCCAGTGAGGACCCTCTCAATGTGAGGGTGGCCCACCCACCAGCTGGCAAAGCCATTCACAGTGTTTGGGGGCTCATTCCGAATAACAGCTCTCAATCAGGGGCGATTTGGTGACTGGCTATTGGGGGCGGGGGGCTGCTGCTGCATCTAGTAGGTAGAGGCCAGGGATGTCGCCCCACATCCTACAACGTGGGGACAGCCCCTGTGACAAAGAATGCTTCACCCAAAATGTCAGCAGTGCCAAGGGTGAGAACCTGGGCTGTTGGGGCTGGGGGTGGGGCTGGGGTCTTGGGTCTTACTGTATCCAAACTTTTCTGGCACATGAGGCAAGACTCAGAGACAGGCCTTGGCCAAGGGCCCCCAGGCTACACCCTTGCCTTTTCCCCAATAAGGGGCCCCAGGCAGCCATATTTCAGAGCCCCAGCAAGTGATGGGGGTGCTGCTTCTGTCCAAGGGTGGCCTGGGTGGGCCCAGCTGCCTCTGGGCCTTGGTTTCTGTACTTCTACTGTGGTTCATTGTAAAGGACTATAGGAATTAGTGCGATGCTTTATGAAGGTCCCCTCCCTCACCTCGACCCTGAATGAGGCTGTGGTTGGCCTCTTCTTTAATCTTGAACTGGAGGACATACAACTGGGGAGTGGGGTGAGTGGGGGAGGGTGGGCCACAGTCCTGGGGAAGGCTAGAGGGACCAGGGCAGGGCCACCAGAAGCTCTGAGGGAGGGCTCAGCCCCCATCTGCTGTGTCCCCACCTCTCACTACCCCACTGGGAGGCAGGCTGACTCCCCAGCCAAGGGGCCCAGGTCCTGGTGGAACACTCAGGCTCACAGTCACGGCCATGGCCAGCCTGGGCCATGCACTGATGTCGAGCCAGATCCCAGTTCTCAAGAGCAGCCTCCTCAGTAGCCTGCGGCCTCCCCCTGCTTCCTTGGGTCCGCTGCGGCATACACACAGGCCCCGTCCTGGGACACAGCTTGGACCACGTTCAGGAAAAAGAGCCTGCTGCTCTCTTTCTGGCCCCGGAGCTGGAGCCCCTCCTGCACCTCCTGGAGAGGAAAGAAGGCCGGCTGATAGGTGAGGGCAGCTTAGATCTGCCTTCATAGCCCACGACGCCCAGGATGGAACCTGAGAACCCCGACTGAGAAGACAGGACTGGGTGGGGTTGGGGGGTGAGGATGGGCGTACGTGAGGCTGTGGAGTCTACATTTCTGAAGGCCCTGGCTGCTGTGGCTCAGTGGATTGAGCACTGGCCTACAAACAGAAAGGTCACCGGTTCGATTCCCGGTCAGGGCACATGCCTGGGTTGCAGGCCAGGTCCCCAGTTGGGGGCGGATGAGAGGCAACCACACATTGATGTTTCTCTCCCTCTCTTTCTTCCTCCCTTCTCCTCTCTCTAAAATTAAATAAATAAAATCTTAAAAAAAAAAAAAAAGGCCCTGAAGAAGCATGGTGGGGAAGAATCACCTAGGTCAGAAGGCCCTCAAGATGCAAACTCATTTCTGTCCCGAACCTGAGGACACTAGCAGGGCCTGCAGTCCTCAGAGACTGCTCCTCACGGCCTGCTGGCCAAGCCTCTGGGCCCTGGGAAACAACAGCTCACTGGACCTCAGTCCCTGGGACTTTTTATAAAGGCCCTTGGAGACTCATGGTCACCACCCAGGGTCTAGGAATCTCTCCTTGGAAGGTCCTAGAGTCCAAGGTCCATGGAGAATTGTGTTCACAGAGTAAGGACAAGGTCAAGGCGAAGAGCGTAAGATGATGAGCCCTGAGGGAGCATGTGACGTACTTCCACGGGGAGAACCCTGAACGGGCAGTGAAGCCCTCGGACTCCAAGAGTTTGGGCCTGATGGGTGGAGGCCCTCCGTCTCCAGGCCCGCAGACCAAGATTCCCAGGGCTGCCCCACCCCCTTGGGCTCCAGGCCTCTCACTCTGTGGTTAGTCGGGACTTCTAAGGCCAGGAGCTGCTCCTAACAGGAAAGGCAGCTTTGAAGATCTTGAACCCTGGCTGACTGAACTGACCCCAGACATGAAGTTTGGAGCCTTGAGAAGCTGCCAGTGTTTTGCATTAGGTCCTAGCAAAGGGCATCCGCCAGCCCAGAGGAGCTTCGAGAAGGCTTCCCCTGGGATGGAGGTGGGATGGGATTCCCGGACCTGCTGGTGTCAGGGAATCAGGAAATGGTGATAAGAGCCAGCCCTAGGGCAGCCCCGATGCCTCAGTTCCTCTGCAGACTCTCATGGGAATAATAAATTATTTTATAAATAAACTTGCACGTAAAAGCTACAAATCACATGAGGAAACACATCATCATGAGGAAAAGTCTGAGCGGCCACAGGCAGGAAAACTAGTTTCTGGAGGGAAAGGCATAGACAGAGCCAGGGTCAAGGTGCTGAGGTGCTCAGCCTGGCCACGAGACTGGCCTGTGCCTCCCGCACTGAGCTGCTCAACTCATAGTGCCCAGAACTGAAGTGTGCTGGGCCAGGAACGCTCCCCAGCTGAGACCCACTGGGGGCCACAAGCAGCACGCACTGAGGCGCCCCGCCTAGAGGTGGCTCGGACCTCGGCCTCACCTGGCTGAAACTGGGTTCGTATTCCACTTGGCCCTTGTCATTCACATGCAGGATGGGGGCTGCAATGGCTGCTCCCAGGTCAAACCCAAGCCACAGTTTGTTCACGACAGCCTGGGGGAGAGAAAGAGGATACCGAGGGAGGGGGCAGCAGCTACCCCCACCACCCCTCCCTGCCCCCAGGACAGCAGGACAGCAGGGTTGTCCGGAGAGGGGATGCTCCAGCCAGGAGCCCCCAGACTCACCTGGGCCACAGCAGAGATGATGAGCTCCCCACCAGCCCCTCCGATCACCAGCTTTGACCCCTGCTCTGTGTTGACCAAGATGGAAGGGACCATGGATGATGGAGGCCGCTCCCCTGGAACTGGAGGTCAGCTGCGTGTCACCGGCAGCCTGGCTTCCGAGCCAGCATCCTCCAGGACCACCCCTCCATCTCTGTCTCCGTTTACCACCTCACGAACTGTGGCTGGGCGACTTGGGGTGGCTGCTCCGGAACCACGCAGCACGAACCCTGCCCGCCTCCTTCCTCTCCCCAGCGGGGCCCCACGCTCACCAGGTGGACGGGCTTCCCGGGAGCCCGGCCGACGCCTCCAGCAGAGGTCCAGGAGCTCGTTGTTGAGGAGCACGCCAGTGCGTGGCGAGTACACCATGGCTCCGAAGCTGGGGGGCGGGGTAGGGACACAGAGCCCGGGCTCAGGCTGCAGGCTCCCGTCGCCCACACCTGGCATGGAGGCCCGCTCCCCAGCTTTGCAGGAGCCCCTCATTTTAGTGGCGGCCCTCCAGCACGCCAGAGCTGCCCTTTTCTCCCTGGTCCTGCCCCCTGAAGACCCACCCATGTGCCCCAATCAGGGCATCCTCTGGGTAAAGCCCATCCCTTAGTGGGTCCTGGCTCAGGGCCACCCATCACCAGCCTTGTCAGCCAGAGATAGGAGGGGTGTAGAACCCCTTTGACAGAGGAAAAAGCAGTGGGAGAAGCAAGGTGCTGGCTCATGGAGACAACCAAGAAGAGGCTGGGGGGTTGGGAGACCAGGTGGGGGGCAGGGGCAGGACTGGGAGGGAGACTCAGGGAGGCAGAGAAGTGGGTGGGGCCTGTCTGCAGGACCTGTGCACGCACGGGGTGTTGATGGTGCTGGTGGCGGCCACAGCGCTGCCGTCTTCCCCCAGCACAGACACGTGGGCCGTGCCCATTCCGTGGCTCTGCGTCCCATCCAGGTTGTAGTGGCTGAGCTGGTGGTCACCCCGGGCATCGATCTGCTGGCGGATGTGCTGGGCCAGAGCCTCCCCCAGCAGATCCTGGGAGCCGTTCTGGGTGGGCAGTTAGTTGGCGAGATAAGTGGGGGGCCGGATGGGGCCCATAGATCAGAGGGCCCCTTGGGGGACCCTCTCCACTCTATTCTCCCTTGAGCCCAGGCGACACCCTGCCCACCCTCCAGGTCCTCTGACATTTGATGCCACCTCTCCCACCTGCCTCTTCCAGTGCTCAGACCTGCCCTGGGCTGTCCTGTTCTTGAACCAGCCACGTACACAGCCCTCCAACCTCACTCGGCCAGGCTCTCCGGCTCCACAGACGCAGTACCCACTGGCCAGCCCTCCCTTCATGCTGAGCCCTGGGCTGCCCCGGCCTCTTCACCTGCACTTCCGGGTGGCTTCGAGGGTCCCACAGCCGCCACCTCAGCCCTCTGGCAAACTTGAACGTTTCCACGAGGTGATGGTACAAGTCCACACTCCCCTCAGGACTGGCCATGGACTCCGCAGAGAAGTTGAACCCTACAGAGGGGGTGGGTGCAGGTGGGGTCACCCTGTGTAGGGGTTGAATGTTGGACCCACCCCAAAAAAGATTTGTCCACGTCTTAGTCCCCAGAACCTGTGAATACTGCCACACATGGCAAAAGAGTGAATATTACCTTATATGGCAAAATATGTGATTGAATTAAGGATCTTAAGAGGAGCGGATTATCCTGGATACAACTGGGGTGGGCTCTAAATGTGATCACGTGTCACCTTCCAAACCAGACACAGACCAGGAGAGGAGGCCCTGCGACCACAGAGGCAGAGACTGGAGTGACGCAGCCGCAATCCCAGGGACGCAGGCTGTCCCAGAAGCTGGAAGAAGCAGAGAGAGGGTCCTCCAAAGCCCCTAGAGCTCCCAGAGGAGACGTGGCCTGGCTGGCCCCCTGGGTTTGAACTTCTGGCCTCCAGAACTATGAGAAAATAAGTATCTGTTGTTTGAAGCCCCTAGGTTTGGGCTCTTTTGTTGCCGTAGCCCAGCCCCCAACACTGGCCAGACCCCTCACCACCCTGCAGGCTCCCGTAGGCCAGGCCAGCCCCACAGGATGTGCACTAGACGGGCAGCTCTCCACCTGTGGAGCCTACCTGCTCCTGGTCCCTGGGCTAGTCACCTGTGTGGAGGGTTCCCATGGGTGGATGATGTCAGACCCTCCAGCAGACCCTAGGCCAGCTCTAGAGCAACACCATTGTGACCCATTTTCCACAGCCCCGTCTTCGGCATCTGATGAGGGGCTGAGCTGGAAAAGGCAACCGTTGCCCAAGGGCATGGCTGGGCTTGGAGTTCAGGGGCCCAGCAGGGCAGGACTGGGCAGGGCTGGAGCCTCACCTTTGAGCACATGGAGGATTAAGCTGAGAAGTGCACCCCCTGCAGGCGGAGGCGGTGAGTACAGGGTGTAGTCCCCCAGAGGCATCTCCAGGGCATCCACCACCTCAGGCTGGAATGATGCCAGGTCCTGCATGGTCAGCTGGCTGCCTGGAGTGAGACAGAGAAGCCTCTGTGTACAGATGAGGAAGCAGGTGATGGAGAGTGACAGCCACTGATCACACAGTGGGGCTCCCCTTGTCCCCTAACAGTCTAGACCCAAAGAGGTGAGGGTGGTTCTGTGAGCAGTGGCATCAGGGCTCGGCCCTAGGACCAGGTGGGAGACGGGTGGGCAGGGACCAGATCAGACAGGTGGGGAGAAGGACGGGAAGGTGAGAGAGGCAAGCTGGCCTTGGGGAGACTGAGGGTTGCCAGCTCCAGGCCCAGGAGCCCCCCATGTTCTCCCATGGCCACCAATAACTCTCTTCTGTTGGTCCTAAACCATGGGGACTCTGCTCCTTGAGGGCCAACGACATCAGGGTCACTGAGGCTGGCCATGGCACACAGCCTTTCCAAGCCCTAGGAGCAGCTGGCACTTCCTCAAGGCCTGGGGAAGAGCCTGCCCTCAAGAGCCCATGTCCAGAGCCTGGCACTTTCTCTGGCAGGGCGGGGGCTTTGGAGCCTCAGTGCGGCTCACCTTCCTCGGCAATGTCCTCCAGCAGCGTCTGGCCCAGCCTCCCTGTGTAGAAGACCTCTGCGCCTTCCCTGGCCACTGTCTCCAGGGTGTTAGCCAACGCAGGCCAGGGAAAAGGGTCTTGAGGCTGCAGGGGCTTTGTCCCATTGAAGAAGAGCTGCCTGGGGGTGGGGGGCAGTGTCAGGGTGGGCCCGGGTCCTGGAGGGCAGCCTGCAGGGCTCTCTCAGGGTCCTTGGGACCCTACATGGAAGCAGCCTGGTCTAGGGTCCTGAGGGGCTGGGGTGGACATTGAGGGGACAGATTCTCTAGGTTTGGGTGGGGTGGGAACCTGTCACCTCACTCATCACCCTGCCCAGTGAGGATGCGCTCCCCAGTCAGGCCTGCGTCCACCCAGGGCCTGTCCTCCCCACACTCCCAGGAAGACCTGGCCAGTGGGCTGGCAAAGTGGGCAAGGGGATGGCCAAAGCCATCCTGCCAGCCCAGAGAGTGTGAGAAGGAGGGCAGAGCTAGAGGGCGTTGGCGGAGCCCAAATCCATGGCCGTGGGGTCCTATCACGTGGGCACAAACTCCCTCCAGCATGAGCCCTTCCCATTAGGTTTTACCACATGGAGCCCAGAGGTCGGAACTGCAAATGGCCATTCAAGGTCGCCCAGCACCACAGAGGGTCAGTCTTCCAGGGGCTCAGGTGGAAATGGGATGGGGGCAGGGCTCAGACAGACTGTGGCCTGAACCTAGGAGCTGAGACAAGGTCCCTGCACCCAGCCCCTGCCCTGGGCAGCCACTCACCTCAGGGAGGAGGTCAACAAGAAAGGGCGAAGTAACTTGTTGCTCAGGAACTGACTGAGGACAGAGGGTGTGCGATAGTCCCTGCGGAGCAGCTCGATGGTGGGCTGGAACAGCTGCGCCCAGGGCAGGCGGCCGTGGCGGCGGTGGGCCTCTGCGTAGCCACGGAGCTCCCCAGGAACGCCTATCCACAGGGTCCCTGCAGGGCATGACAGCATCATGCTTCTGCCCCCACACTCCCCCCACTCGGCTTTCAGCCCCATGGCTCCAGGCCTGCCCTGGGTTCTCCATCACCCCCACGCTGGACCCCACCAGCCTTGCTCCCCAGCTGTGGCAGCCAGAGTGGGCTTTCTGGAACCCATACCTGACCATGTCTGTCCCCACTGAATGCCCCTGGCTGCCCACTGCCCTCTGTACAAAGTCTGTAGCACAAACTGGCCCCAGGACTCCCCCAGACCCACAACCCCTCTCCTCTGAACCCTCCAGCCTTTGCCTGGGCTGGTGCCTCTGTCTAGGTCCCCCCTCCCTACTCAGAGAGCTCTTCCCCCTGATACTCCCTCAATCCCAGCAGGTCAGGACCTCCATGGGGGCTCCCCATCCCCTAGCTGCTGTCCCCCAGTGCCAAAGTGTCTCAGCCTGTCCATGAGGGCTGCCACCTCTTCACAGGGTGTTCTCGGTCAGCCCCAGTAGCCCTTCCTAGGGCCTCACCTGTGCCCAGTAGTTGGATGTGTTCACAATGGTCCAGCAGACCCGGGGCATGGCTGGCGGGTACCGTCTCCCTGGCATTGATGACCTCCACCTTCCCTGGAGTCAGGGCAGGGGGAGAAAGTGATCAGGGGCACTCCTGTGGCTGCCCAGCCTCGGCCCACACCATGGTCCTCAGATGTCCCTCACCCTAGGTTTCCCTCCCTGTATCATGAATTGAGAATCAATTCTCTGAGGATCCTCTACTCAGGACAGGACCTGCCATGCAGGTGAGACAGGGGTAGGGACATAGCAGGGGTGCCAAGAAGACCCAGGAAGGGGCATGGGCAGATGGAACAGGCTCAGCCAGATACTTGTGCTTGTGGACAAGCCCATCCTCCCCATGGGGGCCCCATATGCACGCACCTGTGGTCGCATTGTAGATGGTGAAGATGACCCCTCCACCCAGGCCCATGCTCTGGGGGTTGACAACGCTGGTGCAGACCAGAGCCGCGATGGTGGCATCCACGGGTGAGCCCTGCTGCTGGAGGATGGTTCTAGAAAGCATGGCACAGACTGAGGGAGGGGCCTGGCTCCTGTGCCCCGACCTCCCCACCTGGGCTTGCTCAGCTGGCAATTACTGGGAAATGGTGACAGGCGGGTGGCCTGTCTGTTGCCACTAAACCATCAGAGAACAGACCAGGCTGCCCCGTCAAGTCCAGCCACTCACAGATCCCTAGGACTGCACGGGTCACAAACTGTGGTGCCAGGGGTACAGCCCCTTGCCATATATGAGGTGCTTCTCAATATGCAAAGTTCTCTTGCCACATATCCCCAGGTCCTCCCAGCAGCACTGGCTCATCTGCAACAGGCAAAACCAGGCCTGGGCCAGCCCTTTGGTCCCTCCCAGCAGTCCCAGGAGCCCAGCCTGGGCATCCACCATTACCCATCTTATTGGACCCATCTCATGAACTCCAGCCCCTTTAAGACTGGACTTTTTTAGAGTAAGGCCCTTTTCCTGGGTGTCTTCTATGTATGAAGGGGAGGGTCCGAACTGCATGACCTGTGGATTTGCTAAAGGAAGAAAGGTTACCCTGGGGGCGAGGTCCTTGTTTCCCCAGTTTGGCCCGTTGCTAGGCCCCTGGGGCTTTCCACCCTGCTGACCTTCTGTATCTGGCCCATCTTCCTTGCTCTGCTCTTGTGGTGCGAGGATTCAAACCTCTGTCTGCAGCTATGGAAACTTGGATACAGCTGCCACAGTGTGAAATTTCTTCAAATCGAAATTAATAAAGAGTGATAGAAGAGCTGGATCTCCAAGGTGGTGGCCTAGGTAAACACGGCTCACCTCCTCATACAATCACACGAAAATTACAACTAAACTATAGAACAGCCATGCAGAAATCAGGTTAAATGGAGATCCTGCAACCACAGAATTAAAGAGGAAACCACATCCATCCAGACTGGTAGGAGATGCGGAATGGGCTGGTCTCATACCCACATGTGGCCAATACAAATCTGGAGGAATATCTCAGAAGCAAGGGGTTCCAGTTACACAGGGGGCCCCTCTGCCCAGGGTTCCAGTGCCAGGAAGATTAGTCCCCGTGGCTTCTGACTGTAAAAACCAATGGAGATTGAGTCAGTGGAAAAAATTTCTGGAGTCCCAGGCAGTTCCTCTTAAAGGGCCCATGCACAGACTTACTCAGACTCACTCCTATTGAGCTCCAGCACCTTGAAAGACACCAGTGGCATACAGGGAGGGACTGAAGTGTCTGGTATCAGGGTGAGAGCTTGGGGAGAGCTTTCCCCAAGACAGAACTGCTGACAGAGGCAAGTGCTCCTTCTCTAAGCCCTCACTCCTCAGAGCACAGCACGCACCATGCCTGAGACTCCAACAACCAGTCCCACAGTGTTTGCCCAACCCTGGTGATACCCTGAGAGTCTGCCCCACCCAACTTAGGGGCCCACCCAAGTGTTAACAATGGCTTTTCCATAGAAATGACTTGTCTTGGCACATGCTTCCCCTGGCAGCAGCAGGCCTTGGTTCATAGCCTGGCCTCACTAGGGCACCCCCAAGCCCAGCACAAGAAGCAGCCAGCTGCTGATCACTTTATAGCTTATGCTGAGTGACCCCAGACGGGACACAAGCAGGTACCAGAGCCCTGCTGAAGTAAGCCCTGCTCTGTAGAGTGGGCCCCTGCACAGCTGATCCTCCATGGAGGGCAGAAGTTGGTGGTCAATGGTCACAGCCAGTCCTTACAGCTGACTGGCCTGGGTAAATCCCTCTCATTGACCTGCCAACAGCAATCAAGGCTCAACTACAAGTGTAGGGTATACTCAGCCCACATGGAGGATGCACCTTGAGTACTCAGCTTGAGTGATAGGAGAGGCTGTGCCACTGGACCCTACAGGACACCTACTACATTAGGTCACACTACTAAGACAGGGAGTCATAACAACTCTACCTGATACATAGAAATAAACACAGCCAAAATGAGGAGAAAAAGAAATATGGCCCCAATGAAAGAACAGAAAAAAATTCCACAAAAGAACTAAACAAAATGGAGATAAGCCATCTTTCAGATGCAGAGTTCAAAACACTGGTTATAAGGATGCTCAAGGAACTTAGTGAGGACCTCAGCAGCATGAAAAAGATCCAGTCAGAAATAAAGGATGCACTAATTGAAATAAAGGATAACTTACAGAGAATTAACAGTGGAGTGGATGAAGCTG
Source organism: Macrotus californicus (assembly GCA_007922815.1). Taxonomy (NCBI): domain Eukaryota; kingdom Metazoa; phylum Chordata; class Mammalia; order Chiroptera; family Phyllostomidae; genus Macrotus; species Macrotus californicus. The sequence goes on along the minus strand of VMDR010013303.1, from coordinate 8,710 downwards.
AGAATCATATCAATGATTTGGAACATAAGAAAGCAAAACACAACCAGCCAGAACAACAAGAAGAAAAAAGAATCCAAAAAATTAGGATAGTATGAGGTCCCTCTGGGACAATTTCAAGCATCCCAACATTTGCATCATAGGGGTGCCAGAAGGAGAAGAGAAAGAGCAAGAAATTGGAAGTCTTTTTGAAAAAATAATGAAAGAAAACTTCCCTAATTTGGTGAAGGGAATAGACACACAAATCCAGGAGGTGCAGAGAATCTCAAAGAAGATGGATACAAAGAGGCACATCATAATCAAAATGCCAAAGGTTAAAGATAAAGAGAGAATCTTAAAAGCAGCAAAAGAAAAGTAGGTAGTTACCTACAAGGGAGTTCCCACAAGACTGTCAGCTGATTTCTCAAAAGAAACTTTGTAGCTAGAAGAGATTGGCAAAGAATGTTCAACGTTATGAAAAGCAAAGACCTACAACCAAGATTACTCTACCCAGCAATCAAAAGGCACATAGAGCTTCCCAGACAAGAAAAAACTAAAGGATTTCATCATCACCAAACCATTATTATATGAAATGTTAAAAGGACTTATTTAAGAAAAAGAAGATCACAACTATGAACAATAAAGGGGCAATAAATACATATCTATCAACAATTGAATCTAAAAACAAACTAAGCAAACAAGCAGAACAGGAGCAAAATTACAGATATGGAGAACAGTTAGATGGCAGCCAGATGGGAGGGGGCGTTGGGGGAATGGGTGAGGAGGTGAAGGCATTAAGAAGCACAAATTGATGGTGACAGAAGAGTCACAGGGATGTAAAGTGCAGTGTAGCAGTATATGAAATGGACAAGCCAAAGAACTTACATGCATGACCCATGAACCTGAACAAAGGTATGGGGATTACCTGAGGGAGTGGGGGGTTTTGGATGGAGGGGGGCACAGGAGTAAAAATAGGGACAATTGCAAATGCATAATCAATGAAATATAATTAAAAAATAAGAAAGAAATGATATAAGAACCAAATTTACTAAAGGCTATCTACCTGAAAACACTGTCAGAAGAACACAAATTATATGGTAAGTAATTTTATCTTTCTGAAGTGAGGCAAAGAAAACAATTGTCATACAATTAAAAAAAAAGATTGGATTTTTTCAAGTGATCCCAGGATCCTTCCCTGCCATGAGATCTTGGGGCTCGGGCTGATGGGCCCCACAACCCCTCCCAGAGCCCCAGTGTCTATGGGAGCGCTCTCTGGCCTCAGTCTCCCCATCTTTTCATGGGCAGCAAGGAGGTAGGGCCTTCAGCTTCGAGATGCAGTCATAGTGGCCTGTGTTGGAAACGACCTTATCCCTGGGACACAGCCCTGCCCAGCTCACCAGGGGCTGCCTCTTCCCTTAGACCCAGGAACCCTCCCCCAGAACCTCTGGGAAGCCAGCATTTAAATCCCAGTTACAGATTGGAAGATCAAAGCTCAGAGAGGGAGTGGACTTGTGTCCCTGTCCTCCACGCCATGGGACCTCTCACTGCAGCACCTCTCTCAGCTCGAGCTCCTTGGCTTGGCCACTCCCTCCTGCATGCACACCCTTCCCTGAGCCACGTGTCTGTGCTCTGGGCCAACACATGGACACACACGGGTGCCACATGGACCCACGTGATCTTGGAATGGGAAAGAGTGCACAAAGCCAGAAGCATGAAATAACTAAGACCGTTATACTCAGGCACAGAGAAACACAATTTCTTTCAATAAGAATAAAACACCATAAAGTCAAAAGACACACTAAGAAAAATATTTTTAAATTTCCATTGCAAAGACCTCATTTCTCCTGACCTATTGTTCCTTCCCCTGGAGCGTTTCCTGCCCGAGGCTTCCCAGAGATGTGCCCCACCCACTGTGCTCTGCTTCCCCTCCCATGGCCCTGACCTCACCAGGTCGGAGGCTCTGGGCTCAGTCCTCTGTCCTAGGGCAGTTATATCCAGCTCGGGGCTTAAAATGTAACCTCTGTGCTGATGATCCCCAAATTTTATCTCTAGCCCAGCCCCCTCCCCTAAATTCCAAATACTTTATTCCCGTCCATGCACCAGACACCTCCCCTGGGCAAGTAGAAGGCATTTCACACTTCACATGACCTAAACTGAACTTTTTACGCCCCTCCCACCTCTGCCTTCCAAATGCCTTCTCTCCTAGTCTTCTCTGCCTTAGAAAAGGACACAACAATTTTCTCCTTTGCCCAGGCCATAAACCTTGGAGTCATCCTTGACTGGTGACTGCCCCCGCCCCATACCCAATCCACTAGTAAAATACCTCCACCATATACCCAGATTCGGGTTCGTTCCCATCACCTGCACCACCACCACCTGGCCAAGCCACCAGCATCCCTCACCTGGGTTATTGCAATTGCCTCCCATCTGGAACCTGCATCTGCCTTGCTCCCTTATGTTTTAAAAAACAATCTGTCAAAATGTAAATCAGACATCAGTAATGGGAGACCGACCTAATAAGTCAGACTTCCCATAGACATATAGAAAAGATCTGCTTATAAAGGCATCGGAGAAAGGGAAGAAATATAGTTCTCGAGAGAGAGGTGAGCCTGACATCTGGAGATGCTTTCCCCTCGAGGTGATTGCCAGTCCTGGAAGAGGTGGCTGAGAGGCTCAGTGCTTTTGACATCTTTGCGTGTCTGTGAGCGGGACGTGCTGGCAAACCGCACTTGGAGATGGGTCCTGACTCCAGGAACAACAGTAAATAGGAAAGAGATCAGCCCTTCCAAGCCCATCATCTCGAGTCACTCAAACGAGATTAAGGTGATTCTGGAATATTGGTATGTTAGGCCTCAAATTATTTCCAAAAATTGTCTTAGGCAAGTTTTATACACACTTTCCAGTGCTGCATGAAAAGTGACCAGGCCAACAAGGAAGTAACGTGGAGCAAACAGAGCCCAAGGGCATGAAGAACAAGACCCGTAGGATCTCCAGATTATGAAACTGTCAGACCACAGACTTTAAATAACCACACTCAGGCCCTGACTTGTGTGGCTCAGTGCGCTGGGCTTTGCCCCCCGAAGAGAAATGTGGCCAGTTCAATTCCCAGTCAGGGCAAATGTGTGGGTTGCGGGCCAGGTCCCTTGCTGGGGAGGGGGGGGTGAGAGGCAGCCACCTGATGTTTCTCTCTCACGTCAGTGTCTCTCTCCCTCTCTTTCTCCCTCCCTTCCCCTCTCTCTGAAAATAAATAAATAAAATCTTCATAAAATATAAATAAATAAATCTGAAAAAAAAAAACCCAAAGAAATAACCACATTCAAGGATATAAAAGACAAAATTACAAACTTCAACAGAGGATAGGAAATTCTACAATGTGGAATTAGGGGCTCAGTACTAACAGTATCGACAACGGGTTACACACAGATGCAAGAATCATTTATTCAATACAAGTACCGAATTTAACCACAGAGAGAAAAAAGGATCGAATATTCAGGAAGTAGATTCAGAGACATAGGGGATAAAATGACCAAACAAACAATAAAGCACTCAAACACTAATCAAGAAAGCCTATGTAACTACACTAATTTTAGACAAAGCAGTCTTTAAGAAGGAAAGTGCTGTTAGGGATAATAAGGGCTACGTTATTATAAAAGCTCAATTCAACAGAAAGATCTAAAAACCTCAATGTGTGTGCGCTGAACGGTTTTAAAATATGGAAAGCAAAAATTGGCAGAATGACAAGAAGAAATTGACAAATATACACCGTGCGGGGCTTGAACACTTCCCTCAGTGACGGACTCAATAAAGCAGAAAACTCAAGTGAGGCGGCCGATGTCACCGACTCCGTGGCAGCGAACTGGCTGAGCTGACAGGTAGAGGACGCCGCACTCCACCACCGTGCAGTTGAACACCCATTCTTTTCCAGACCACATTAAATGTTTATACAAATTGATCATTTGCTGGACCTCAAAGTAAGTCTCAACCACTTTCAAAGAACTTCAATCAGACAAATTGATTAGAATATCCCCATATATATGGAAATCAAGAAGAGCACAAAGAAGTGACCCATGAAACAAAGAAGACATTACAATGCAAATTAGAAATCATTTTGAACCGAGTGTAATGAAAATGCCATACATCTAACCCTGCGGGGTTTTCAGGGGAGGAAAGGGAGGGAAGGCCAGAGTCCTGGAGAACGCCCACCCCCCACAGGGAAGCCTGGAAGGCCAATCAATCCGAGCACCTTTGCTCAGATGAGTTTAACGGACCGTGTTTTGCTGTCTCCAGCAAATGGGTGAGTAGAAGGGTTGAATGACGCCCAGGAGTTCTGGGTCCTGAGAACTCCCCAGACAAGTGAATGAGAGCTCTCCTCCAGGGCAGAGGTTTGCAGGGAGGAGAGGCTGCTGGGAGTGGGAATCAGACTGAGCAGGACAGAAACAGCAGGGGCATCTGGAGGAGAAGAGTTCAATTTTTTTTTTTTTTAAGTTGTGGAGATGATCATAGAAAACAAATATTGAAAGTAGGAGGCCATTTGTATCTTGTAAAAGTTTTACTTATTTTTAGAGAGAGAAAAAGGGAGAGAGAGAAACATCAATCCTTGCCTCTCCTACGTGCCTCGACGGGGGACTGAACCTGCAACCCAGGCATGTGTCCCAACCAGGAATTAAACCTGTGACCTTTCCATTTGTAGGACCATGCCCGACCAACTGAGCCACGTTGGTCACGGCCAGTGTGTATTTTTTAAATCAAGAAGCTATAAAAGCTATCTCGGCTCAGTCTTCATCCTCAAAGTATAGGAAAATTCACCCTGCCTAAACATGAACGATAAAAAGCACTGAAGTCACACCCCGTAGAAGGTTGTTATGAGAAAGAAAAAAGATGGGAAGGAGCAGAATAATGTCCCGTGGAGGCATTTCAGAAAGATAAACCCACAAAGCAAACTGCAACTTAGACTTTCAAAATGTGCTAAATTAAATTTTTAAAAATTAAAAAATCTGTGGGGAAAAAAAAAAAAACCAGCATACCTCAGAATTGGAAAAAAATCCTAAAGTAAAGTGACTGGAAAATATTAAGACTGAAAAACCAAAATGACAGGACTCAGGAAAGAATGGCGCACAATAGAAAATATTTTCAGATCTCAGACAAGAAAAAGCTGAAGAAGCTCATCGCCATCAAACCAGCATCACAAGAAATGTTAAAGGAACTTCTTTAAGAAGAAGAAGAAGAAATCGAATATATAAGAAAATATTGCAAAGAGAAAAATCTCTGATAAAAGCAAACACACGGTAAAAGCAGTGGATCAACCAGCTACAAAACTGGCACAGAGGTTCAAAGGCAAAAGTAGAAAGAGACGTGTAATTACAACAGCAGATTAAGGGATACACACAAGCACACACAAAAAAGAAAAGAAACCGTAAATGTGAGGGAGGTGAGTAAAAATGTTAGTGATTGCAGAAGGTGTTTGAACTTAAATAACCATCAACACGAAATAGAAAACGTAGGTTGGTATATATGAAGCACAAGGTAGCCATAAACCAAAACTCTAAGAGATAGACAAGAAATAAAGAGAAAGGAATCTAAAACACACTACAGAAGGTTATCAACATAGAAGAGAAAAGAGCAGGACAGTAAGAAAGAAACAGAAAAACTGCAAAAGCAATCAGAAAACAACTAACAAAATGGCAATAACTATGTATCTATCAATAGTTATTTTAAATGTAAATGGATGAAACCCTCCAGTCAAAAGACAAATGAGTAAACAAGATAGAGTCCATAGAAGAGTTTGCAAAGTATATTCACAGTTCTGAGTACACAAAACACAGTTTGTTCTGGTATTATTATTTATTAATCAGTGTGTTATTTTCCATATGAACAATGTAAAACTACATTTGCCCCGCTCTATATAGATACAAGGGAATGTTACTCAGCCATGAAAAAGAATGAAGTCTTACCGTTTGTGACAACACGGGTGGACCTAGAGGGTGTCAGGCTAAGTGAAATGGGTTGGACAGAGAAGGACAAATACCAAATGATTTTTCTTACATGTGGAATCAAAGAAACAAAATAAACAAGCCAGACAGAAGCAAACTCACAGACACAGAGAACAAACTGATGGTTACTGGTGGAGGGTGGGTTGGGGTGGCTGGGTGAAAAAGGGGAAAGGATTAAGAAGTACAAGTTGGGCCCTGGCTGGTGTGGCTCAGTGGACTGAGTGCTGGCCTGGGCCTGAGAACCAAAAGGTCGCCAGTTTGATTCCTGGTCAGAGCACATGCCTGGGTTGCGGGCCAGGTCCCTGGTTGGGGGCATGTGAGAGGCAACCAATCAATATCTCTCTCACACATGGATGTTTCTCTCCTTCTCTTCCTCCCTCGTACTCCCTCCCTCTAAAAGTAAAATAAATAAAATCTTTAAAAAAAAGTATAAATTGGCGGTTACAAAAAGGGGATGTAAAATACAGCTTAGGAAATATAGTCAATAATATAGTAATGACTATACATGGTGTAAGGTGGGCACCAGACTTACCAGGAAATCACTTTGTAAGTCATATAGAATATCTAACCGCTCTGCTGTACACCTGACACTGACATAATATTGAATGCCCACTGTAACTGAAAAACGTTTCTAAATAAGAAACCTTTCTCAGAAATGAAAGCTAAATAAGGGTAAACACAGAGTACTTACAGAGATACCCTAAAAGAAAGATAAGTTGAAAAGGGGAAAATATATTTTAATCAAAAAAGATAAAAAGATTTTAAAATACAGATACAGAAGATGGGCCAAAAAAATCAAACATACACTTAATAGGAGTCAGAATAAATAACAGGAACAGAATACATTATAAAAACTATATTCAAGAAAACTTTTCTGATAAAAAAACAGCACTACATTCATTGAAAGCATACTCCACTGCAAGGGAAAAATCAGTTTAGAATAGACAACACAGAGCCATATTTTAATAAACTAATCGGACTTCAATACAAAATTAGTAATGTTTGGGCATCTAGATAGAAAGACTAAGTCTACGAGGAAGAAAATAAGATTGTCATCAGACTTTTCAACACCAACGCTGTATGCCACAGCCAATGGAATGTTATGTTCACACATTCAAGGAAAGAAAGTGTGAACCACAGATTTTATATCCAGCTAAACTGACCTTCACCTACAAGACCTACAGGCTATTATAAACATGTGAGAACTCAGTGAATATTTCCCCCCACAAATACTTCCTGAAGTACCTAATAAAAAACAAACTTAAGACCACCAAAATAACTGGAAAGGCTTTGGCATAAGAATCGGACTAAGATTTAAATACATATTCGGATGTATAATTAAGACTAAAAATGGACTTCCAGCCAAGATAGAAGCATAGGTAGATATACTGCCTCCTCATACAACTAAAATAAGGACAACAACAAATTTATTTAAAAACAAAAAACAACCAGGAAATTGAACTGCATGGAAGTCCAACAACCAAGGAGTTAAAGAAGAAACATTCATCCAGACCAGTAGGAGGGGTGGAGATGGGCAGCCAGGGTGGCAAGGACCCAGGTGAGGCAGCGGCTGGCAGAGCGGGCGGTCCCACATTTGCATGCGGATAATCCGGGAGGAACAACTTGGGAGCGAGACAGACAACACAACCCAGGATCCCAGTGCGGGGAAATCAAGCCTCAAAACCTCTGACTAAAAAAAATCTGTGGGGGTTGAGGCAGCAGCAGGAGAAACTCCCAGCCTCACAGGAAAGTTCATTGGAGACACCCACAGGTTCCTAGAACACACACAAAATTACCCACCTGGGAATCAGCACCAGAAGGGCTCGATTTGATTGTGGGTAGCAGAGGAAGTAACTGAAAGTGGCTGAGAGCTGAGCAAGCAGCACTGTTCCCTCTCAGACCCCTCCTCCACAAATAGCACCACAACACAGCCATGTGGGCTGCCCCGCCCTGGTGAATACCTGACTCTGCCCCTTACTACGTAACAGGTGCACCAAGATGGAAAAAAATGGCCCAAATGAAAGAACACATCAAAGCTCCAGAAAAAAATACAACTAAGCGATGAAGAGATAGTCAACCTATCAGATGCACAGTTCAAAACACTGGTAATCAGGATGCTCACAGAATTGGTTGAATATGGTAGCAAATTAGATGATAAAATGAAGGCTATGCTGAGTGAAATAAAGGAAAATGTACAGGGAACCAACAGTGACGGGAAGGAAACTGGGACTCAAATCAATGGTTTGGTTCATAAGGAAGAAAGAAGCATTCAACCAGAACACAATGAAGAAACAATAATGCAAAAACATGAGGAGAGGCTTAGGAACTTCTGGGACAACTTTAAACGTTCCAACATCTGAATCATAGGGGTGCCAGAAGGAGAAGAGGAAGAGCAAGAAATTGAAAACATATTTGAACAAATAATGAAGGAGAACTTCCCTACTTTGGCAAAGGAAATAGACTTCTAGGGAGTCCAGGAAGCTCAGAGTCCCAAAGAAGTTGGACCCAAGGAAGCACACACCAAGGCACATCATAATTACATTATCCAAGATTAAAGATGAGGAGAGAATCTTCAAAGCAGCAAGAGAAAAGGAGACAGTAACCTACAAAGGAGTGCCCATCAGACTGTCAGCTGATTTCTCCAAAGAGACCTTACAGGCAAGAAGGGGCTGGCAAGAAGTATTCCAAGTCATGAAAGGCAAGGACCTACATCCAAGATGACTCTATCCAGCAAAGCTATCATT
>VMDR010013302.1:0-25182 GCA_007922815.1 Macrotus californicus | reverse complement strand
AGATATTTATATAAAGCAACCTACAATGCATGTTTTCTATTGTTAATAAAAAAACGTTTTATAATAGAAAGGTTGAAAAACTGCTTAATGACTACCTACATTGTGTAAAAAACTATTTTAGGGGAATTAGAGTATCAATATTATATTATGACATAGTCTTTCCCTCAAACTTAGAATCTAGTTGACAGAGAAAAGGCACACACAAAAAACAAATGAGCTTTACATAATACTAGACAAATACAAGTCATAAAAAGCAATATTTTTTAAAAACCAATATTGCTAAAACTTTAGTTCTTAAGCATTTTTATGAAAATACAACTAAATATTTAAAACTTGAAAAAACATAAGGGACTGTCAGGAAGGAAAAACTTCACCCTCTTATGTTTATCACTGGGGGTCATGCAAATTAAACTGACACAAGACAGATTCATAGGAGAAAAGGCAAAAAATGTATTTTTTTTACGTGCATGGAAGTTTGCAGGAAAGAAGTAAAACTCAAAGAAGTGGTTAGACTCAAGGGCTTATATACCCTTTTAACAAAAGAAAGGAGGGGTGGGGCTTCAAGGGATGATAGTGAGGGGAAATGATGACGGAATATTCAGGGGAAGTGATAAAAGATAAGGGCTATTTTAGTAAGGTCTATTTATAAAAACTCATCTTGGGGTTAACTGACTTGAGTAAGAGTTGTACTTGTCTCCCTGGTGATGGTGTGGGGTGTTGGGGGTGGGGGGTACTTTCTCAAAGGAAAATTTATGTTTTGCTTTTAGGCAGTTAGGGAAAGGGCTGAGAACTCTTCCTGTTTCTGTTGATTCTCAATTGCCTTCAGCTCAAAATAATTGTTCTGTCAAAGTGGCTTATTTTGAGGTGACTCCTTTAGGTCAATGCAGCCTACTCTGGTGACCAGATTTAATATTCACCATAGGAACATTCAGAAGGAGAATTGCTCTATAGGCTCCATACAGACAGACAACTTTTCCCCAACAATGACAAATTCTTCCCTTATGGAAATTTGAAATAACTGTATAACAGTCTTTACTGATTATAAAACACTACATGCTGCTCAAAATGGAAAATTAGAAAATTTTAGAAAAAAACAACTTCATCCTCCAGAGATACCATCACTGTGAACATTTTTTCCATATTACGTCTGTTTTTGTTTGCTTGTTTGTTTAGTATATTTAAGAACATGTAGCTGGGCGGGCAAAAAATTCCTCTTGAATGTCAAGTCCAGTTAGTAGGGACTGGAGTATGGAATGGACAAGACTACTAAAGCTCAGTCCAGTCTGTGCTTTTTCACATAAAAAAAAAATGACATAAAATTCGTTAATTTGGCAACTTCCTGTTTTGGATGATGGCTGAGAGCAGAGTGGAAACTGACTTTTTTGTTAGAAAGTTCTTGATCACATTGGAAGTAGCTTCATTCAAATATGATTCACACATGATACAACTGACCCACTTAAAAAATACAATTCAGTGGTTTTCACTCCATTTACAGAGTTGTGCAATCCTCACCACAATCTAAGTATAGGACATTTTTATCAACCCAGAAAGAAACGCAGTGGTTTTTGTTATCGGGACCTCGATGGCTTTTTTGTTGTATTTTGTTTTTCTAGTCTGTCTGCCTCAGCGCCCTGGCCCAAAGAAAGGCACAAACAGGACTTTGCTGTATAGGAAAAAAAATTCATTATGAGTTGGCCAACATGGGCCCTAAAGTCCCAACTCCCCTATGGCATATAGGTTACAGATTATATAAGACAAATCACAGGACGCTGTGAGTTAGGTGGTTCAAGGTTGTTCTGGGAGCTGATTGGCCAGAGATGAGGTAAAGGGCAATGCGGATTGTTTCTTCAGGTCTTGATGACCCAGGTCCCTCTGTCTGGTTTCACTGGAGAGTAGCTAAGGGGTCATTCCAACTTGGGGTTCAGAAGCTAAAACATAACTTAGGTTAAGATGTGATCATTAGCCCTGGCTGGGTAGCTCAGTTGGTTATCAGGACCCAGAGCATGGTCCTGATAAACCAAGGTTGCGGGTTTCATCTCTGGTCAGGGCACATATAAGAATCAACCAACGAACGCATAAATAAATGTAACAACAAATCGATCTCTCTCTCTCTCTCTCTCTCCCTCCCTCCCTCCCTGCCTCTCTCCCTTCCTTTCTTTCTCTAAAATCAATCAATTAAAAAAAAAAAGATACTATCTTTAGCTTGCCAGAGGTCTGGACATTGTGGCCATTAGTCAGATCCAGGCTACTGCCTTCTGTTGCCTCGGTGGTTGCTGATCATCCAGGGAAAGGCTAGAGGGAGGAATATGATTTCTGGAGCTAGCATTTAAAATTAAATTTATGCCCTGGCTGGGTGGCTCAGCTGGTTGGAGCGTCACCCTGTGCACCAAAAGTTTGCGTGTTCGATCCCAGGTCAGGGTATATACCTAGGTTGCGGGTTTGATTCCCCAGTCGGGATACTTACAGGAGGCAACCAATCGATGCTTTTCTTTCTCTCTTCCTCTCTCTCTAAAATCAATAAATATATCCTTGGATGAGGATTGAAAAATAATAATAGTAATTAAAAATAAAATGATTAAGAAAATATTTCAATCTAGAAAGATATCTGAAAGAAAGTATGGCTTCAGGTAAGAACAGACTGAATACAAGCTTATTCACCAAATTGGGCAGATTTGGAGGTTAGCCCTGTAAGCTAAAAAGGCAAATTGGGAAGGAAAAAAAAATACACTTAAGGAAATGAACACATGATTCAATCCTCTACTCTCCAAGCAACATAGGTTTCAAAAGCTTTAGATGGAAGTACTAATGATATTCCTAATTCATAATGAGATTGTGTGAAGGAAAATCTCAGACAATAAAGGACTTGCCCTCTATCCTGACACCACCATCAGATGCAAAAATATTAGGCTGGATATAGGCCATTATTTTAACCCAAAACACATTGATTTCATTTGATCGGTTAATCATTTTTCAAAGACCATTCTATTGAATCCAAGTGCTCTAATTAGGTACATGGGGACAGCATCAGAATATTCTGTTTGGCAGAATAAGCCATGGAACATCTCACCGAGATACTAATCCCAGAATCTAAACCAGAGACTTATAATAGGCTTTATACTAAAAGGGAACTGGGATGTTTATCTTTGTATCCAAATCATAATAAATAAAAAATGTATTGAAAAAAATAAAACAATTAAATCTAATCAAAGTCATGGGACCCTTAGTTTTACTTTAACAGTCCCTCCCCATTTGTCCCCAGTCCCACCAGGCCTAGGCAATTACCAATATATTTTCTGTCTTCATAGGTTTGCCTATTACGGACATTTTATACAAATGACATTATATATGATATGGTCTTTTGTGACTGGCTTCTTTTCGTGTGATGTTTTCATGGTTTATCCACACTGTAGCACACGTCATCCTTCTTGTCATCCTTTTGACAAATAATATTCCATCATTTGGATATGCTGTATTTTATTTATCTGCTCCCCAAGTGCTATGCATTTGGGTGGCTTCCATTTCGGCTAGTAAGAATGATGCTGCTATAAATATACGTCCATAGGTTTTTTTGAGTGGACATATGTTTTTGTTTATCTTGGATGAATGAAATTGCAGGGTCATGTGGCAACCCTGTGTTTAGCAGTTTGAAGAACTACTGCCAAGGTCGTTTCCAAAGGAACTGGGTCGTTTTACATTCTTACCAACAATGGTTGAGGGATCCAATTCCTTCACATCTTTGCCAAAACTTGTTATTATCTTTCTTTTTGATTATAGTCATTCTAGTGGGTTTGTGTGGTTTTGATTTGTACTTGCCTGGTAGATAATGATGTCGAACATCTTTTCATGTGCTTATCAGTCATTTGTATATGTTCTTTTTAAAAAAATAACTTTAAAAAAGATATTATTTATTTAGTTTTAGAGAGAGGAAGGGAGAAAAAGAGAGAGAAACATCAATGTTTGGTTGCTGCTCACCTGCTCCCAACTGGGGACCTGACCCTTAACCCAGGCATGAGTCTTGAACTAGGAATCGAACTGGTGACCCTTTGGTTTGCAGGCCGGCACTCAATCCACTGACCCATACCAGCCAGGGCTGTATATGTTCTTTTTTTTTGTTTTCTTTCTAATTTTTTTTTAATTACTTTGTTGTTGTTCAATTACAGTTTGCATTTTCCCTCCACCACTCCCCGCAACCCCAGCCAATCCCTCCCCCCTCCCCGGCTCCAACCCTCCCCCTTGGTTATGTCCATTTCTCCTTTTAGTGTTTCCTGGAAACCCTTTTCCCCACTGTTCCCTCCCCCTTCCCCTCTGGTCATTGTTAGGTTGTTCTTAATTTCAATGTCTCTGGTTGTATTTTGTTTGCGGTTTTCTTTTGTTGACTATGTTCCAGTTAAAGGTGAGATCATGTGGTATTTCTCCCTCACCACCTGGCTTATTTCACTTAGCATAATGCTCTCTAGTTCCATCCATGCTGTCTCAAAGGGTAGGATCTCCTTCTTTCTCTCTGCTGCGTAGGATTCCATTGTGTAAATGTACATGTTCTTAACCACTGCAAATTTGTGTGTGAATGGAGACTTTTCTTTTATTGTCAAAATGACTTTACCAAAGAGTAAGTTTTGCATGTAAGTGCTGTGTTGTCTTGTGATTTTAGGTTGAGTTCATCAAGAACTGTCATTGAATGATCACAATTAACAGTATTCTAAAGCCATCCAGTCAGTATTCCATAATAGTGGTTAAGGACGGTCCTTCTCACTGAAAAAAAAGTTTCCATCTTGGCCCTCAGCTAAAAATCAAACTCACAATAAAACATTACCACTGATAAGTTGTCAAACGCTGAGTGGTGGGGCAAGTCAGGACATTTAGCTGCCAAATCTGACAAAAATATGTAGAGTGTCAACAGTTAAGTCTATGAACGTATACATTCTTTGGAAAAATATCTTTCAAGTCTTTTGCCTATTTCTTAAATTGAATTGTCTTTTTATTATTGAGTCATAAAAGTTCTTTATATATTCTGAAAACAAGGCCCTTCTATGGTATATAATTCATAAATATTTTCTCCCACTCTATGTGTTACCTTTCCTCTTTCTTGATGTGTCCATGGTAGCACGAAAGTTTTTCATTTTGCTGAAAATATCTAATTTTTTGTTGTTGCTAATAATTTTGATGCCACATCTGTCAAGGCTTTGTCTAATCCAAGGTGACAAAAATTTCTCTCTCTATTTTCTTCTAACAGTTTCACAGTTTTAGGCCTCATATTTAGGCCTACAATCAAAACAGTATGCTGCTGGCTTTAGGATAAATGCATAGATCACTGGAATAGCACTGAGAGTCCAGAAATAAACTCACTGTGAGGGTCCATTGTATCACGGGGGTGCCACAACAGCCCAGTTGAGAAAACAGACTCTTCAACAAATGGTGCTGGGACATCTGGACAGTCACACACAAAAGAATAATTTTGAGCTTCTTCTTGATACCATGTAAAAAAAAATAATGCAAAATGAATTACATGCCATTAAAATTTTTTCTACTTCTCTTATATGGAGGTATCATATGATCCCTTATCATTGGCACATTTTTATTATAATAAGTAAATGTATAAGTTTTTACCTTTACAGGGAAAGGCCTTTTTATATAAACTTTTCATTCATCTCTGGTCCTTTAAGGTGAAGAAATTTATTTATTTTTAGTATATTCAATATTTTGACAAATTTGTAAATCCATTTGAATGACAGAGTAACAGACACATGCATTTACCATAATATATTTACTTGATCATCTCTATACCTAGAATTCCCCAATACACAATAACTACTAAAAAAAAAATCGATTGGTCACTAAATTAATTCTACTTCTGTGGAACATTTATTTGCTTCCAAATTTTTACTATGTTTTATAAATAGTACTTTCTTCTTTTTCTTTTTATTGAATTATTGGGATGACATTGGTTAAAATTATATAGGTGTTACATGTACAATTCTATAATATATCATCTGTATATTGTGTCGTGTGTTTGTTATCATAGATAGTCAGTTGGAGTATGGGGAGTCTCCCCAGCTGGCGATGGTGGCAAGGGGAGGTTCTTACACTGAGTGCACTGAAAGCTAGAAAAATGAATGGATAAGAAGGGAGGGAGAAAGAGAGGGAGAGAAACATCAATGTGTAGTTGCCTCTTGCACGCCCCCCGCTGGGGACCTCACCCACAACGCAGGCATATCCCCTAGCCTGGGAATTGAACCAACCCTTTGGTTCTCAGGCTGGCACTCAATCCAATGAGCCACACCAGCCAGGGCAATTATCTTAATATTTGTTTTTTAATTTAAGTTAAATTTTTAAAAAATCTTTATTGCTCCATACTTTTGACTTTCTTTTGATGTTTACTTTTTTTTTTTTTTGTAATTTAGTTATGAGTACTTAGGACACTTTTATTTAAATTTGTCACAAACGATGTGACCTAAATATACCAAAGATTTAGTGAGAGTCCATCTGACAAAGAGAATGGTTATGTTACGGTAGATGAGTGGCCAGAGGGGAAATAAGGGCAGGGCCCTCACCATTGCAATCTAATGAAGAACTTAAAGCAGGAGGCTAAAAGCAAAGGCTCACCCACTGACCCAGTAATCCTGAACAAGAAGTGAAACTATGATAGTACAGGGGGGAAGCCCTTTAAGTCTGTGTATCACCTCCAGTAGCCGGGGAAAGGAAAACCTTGAGACTGTGTATTCATTCCAAGGCCTGGAGGAGGGAAGGGAAGGGGACCTACAGGGCCCAAAGAAAGGGCCCATAAACAACTTTAACTGCCTGTCTCCTGTGGCACATACAAAATAAACAAACAGAGTCTGAGCAAGATAAGAATTCGGGCTAACAGACCTCCACACCTACATTTGGGTGGTTATGTCTCCCCAGGAAAGCTGGCACCACCTTTACCCATCAATCAATATGTAACTTCTTCACCCCCATTGCATCAGCTATGTAAGTCCTAAGAACAGAGGACTCACTCTCTTGGTTCTTTTTGACACACGGGGGGCCCTGGCCACCCCTTTTTGGCCACCCAGGTGCTGACCACCCTGCTTTTGCCACCCTTGCTTTTACTCTCCCATTAGAACTTAGCGCTAACAAACTTTGCTTGCATGCTAGTAAGCTTGCTCATCTGTAATTCTTTACTGCGTCAGCAAGAAGAACTGAGTTTCTGGGAGTTTCTGCCATGACAGTTAAACAATCATTTAATCATTCTTAGATCAGAAAGAAGGAAAAAACAAATGCCTAGATAAAGATCATCAGAATATTCATTGAATAGTCTTCCCTGAAGTCCACAGGTTGAATTATGGACAAAAAAAAAAGGGGGTCACACACTCAACTGGACAAGCTCAGGGAAGGACCACATAGTAGGCCTTATAAACTCAGAGACCAAAAGTAGCCACACGGGATGGTAAGAATGTAATATTGCTAACTAAAAGAGTGCATGGGGGTAGTCCATCCTAGGCCTAGACAAAGGTCAGTTTTTACCTTTCAAATTGTCTATTGTCTTTGTGCATCTAAGATAACATACCTTTGAAATGTCAGAGAAATTTTCTTTTTTAGACCCTGTGAAGGCACAACCGCCAGCACCAGAGCATGGGACCACATCATCTTGTTGCCCGAATACCATCTCTGTGTGCTGTAAATGTTAATTATTAACTATTCTGAACCCAGTAATATAAAAAGTATGTGTCTCGCCATTTTGCTCCTTATCTAATCTCAGAGCTCTCCCTGCTCTGTTTTGTAAACAAAAACCTGGAGCTATACCTTTAAAAAGAAATTTTAAAGAGAGTTTATTCAGATAATGATGTGCAAGTCAGGAAATATAGTTCTGAGTATGAATTGAGAATATGCTCCAAAGTGGAGGGGATAGTGCAGGGTTTATTAAGGCAAAAGTTGGGAGGAGCTGTTGATCAAAGAGATGGGTTGCTATGGAAAACAAGACCATAAACTTATGTCATTTGTTTTCTGACTGGTGGAGGCAACTGGACTTTCAATGGTTGGCTGATCCAGGGGTCAAGCAAGCAGGATTGTGAGGTGAGAATCATGGGTAATATGCAATTAAGCATTTATCAAGTTCTAGTTTCAGCTCAGGCCTGTGAACAAAAAGCTGTGGTTCATCACACAGTCATAGGATAGGGAGTATTATTTGACAACAATGCAAAGAATACAATTTATGAAACGGTACAATTAACCCCAGGGGACAGGGAGTGGCTGGCTCCGAAAGCAGTTCCAGAACCCAAAAGGGCAAAGTTACTCTCTGCGAACAGCCTCAGAACTCAAGTTGTAAAAAGTCCCAATTTGGGGCCACAAATTATGATATTAAAGTCCTCTGCTTTCTCCCACCTTCCTCACCACCAATGAATTTCCTATAATACTCTCATTGTTTTCTTTTCTATTGTAATGTGTCAAATAAGCTGCAAAACTGTCATTCTATGAAGCGTTTTCTCGATCCATCGAGATGTTCCTTGCTGACAATTGTCATCACTTTGGCTCACATAAACTTTTATAAGACTTTTTCTTAGGCTGGAAGTTCCTCTGTGGACAGGATGACCATTACAGTTTTTCACAAGAAGTCTCTAATTCTGTTAAAATGTATTAGAATGACTTCCAGGGGTGTCCAACTTTTTAGTGTCTCTGGGCCACACTAGAATTGTCTTGGGCCACACATTAAATACATTGCGACACGTCATCACACACACAAAAAAATCTCACAATGTTTTAAGTAAATTTACAATTTTGTGTTGTGGCGTGTTCATAGCCATCCTGAGCCACACATGGCCCTCCGTGGCAGGTGGGACACGCCAGAGTCTTACACCTTTTATCAGGAATGCTAACTTATTCCTAGAAGGAAATTTAGAGGAGTAGAAATTCTGGCCTGTACCTTCTTTCAGAAATTTTATCTCTTCATTGTTATTTTCTCTATATTGTCTATTAAACCTACTCTAAGGAAAAAATATTCTACTACAGCCAGGCAGAAGTCACCTGCCTAAAACGGAAATCCATCAGACTGGGCGAGATTTCTCAACTAACGTTTAAAGACAAAAAATTTCGAAAAGGGTCCTCTCTCCTGTTTACTAGTTACTGATTTGTAGAAGCAACAGGAAGACATTCTCCGATGCGTAAATCTTCTAGAAAGGTCTCCCAGAACCTTTCCTAAACAAACCAACAACAAAAACCCAACCACACTGTTAGGGAAATAAATTTAAATATTTTGTTTATATAGTTTATATAATAAATTATTTAAAATAAATTTCCTTCTGCTCTTCTGAGTTCTTGGCAGAGAACCCTTGTCATAGAAGACAGATTAAAAGAGAAAAAAATTAGAAGTTTATTAACATGGACGCCTCATGTACACATGATTGATATCCAGTAAATTGAGTTGCGTGAGATGGCCCAAGCCACCACCCTAAACACCTCTTGAGCAAAAGACAAAAGAAAGATATCGGGGACAGGAGGAGGTGGCAACTGTGGGTGGTTAGGAGGAAAGGCACAGCGAAGAAAGGGCAGGTTTGTTATGCAGATTTCTTTCTCTATTGACACGATTCTCATGCAATTTTGAATCAATCTTTTCCTGGTAAGAGGGGGAAACACTTATAAATGGAGATTTCCTTCATTAAAATACATTTCTTTTACAAAAGAGTAATTTTTACTTTTCAGAGCTTTTCATGTGCCTGCAGTTTCTCAAAATAATCAGCTCAAAATAATTCTTATGCCAAAGAGGCACATTTCGGGGTGGCATGTTCTGATACCCTTCATCACAAACCAGTTCAATGACATAATCCGACAACAGGAGGAAGAATCAGATGTAGAAAACACATGAATGGGAAAACAATAAAAAGAAATATGGGACTGTGTATAGTTAAAGCATTTATCCATTGAATTTTATCTAAAAAAACTATAAAACAGAACGTATGTGTTATGATATTTTAAAGAAATGTAACATAGGCCTGGTTGGTGTGGCTCAGTGGCCTAAGTGCCAGCCTGGGAACCAAAGGGTCGCTGGTTCGATTCCCAGTCAGGGCACATGCCTGGGTTGCAGGCCAGGTCCCCAGTAGGGGGTGTGCAAGAAGCAACCGTACATTGATGTTTCTCTCCCTCTCGTTCTCTCTCCCTTCCCCTCTTTCTAAAAATAAGTAAATAAAATCTTTTAAAAAAGAAATGTAACATGGATTATCAGAGACCTTGTTTACTATCATATTCTAAAAATATGGTATAACCCAATAATACTTGTGGAATCAACGGAATAATGCTACACAACATAAAATAATGGTATATAGTTATAATAAACTGAAACACAAATTTTAGAACATACTAGCCAAGAAAATGGGAGTGGTAAGAATATGTGCATTATAGTCATTATGAGGAATTGATAAATACAGTATTTTTCTGTAATTGGTATATTAAAAGTAACATTGGAAACTTTTATGCAGAAATGAGTTTTTCCATTCAAAAGTGGGGATTGTCTCCCCTGATACGAAAGGCTTAGAAGAATTCTGATATTCGAAATTCTTCAGCCCCATCCAGATCTGCCCGAATGTCCCCATCTCCCATCTCAGGATTTTCCTCCTTCCCCGTCAGTTCCCTCATGTCTGTGGAAAGGCAAATCTAGCCCGGAAACTCTGCTAGACTTACAGTCAGGTCCTGACTACGGTCCTTGGCAGTGACCTATGAAGGAGGTGGGGATTCCTCAAAGCTGTCATCTCCACTGCTTTACTTGTATCTTGGGTCTGTCTGGCTCTAATCATTTTTGGGGGGGGTTTCTGTTTGTTTTTTAGTTTTTGTTATTGTTCACCTGACTTGATCTGTCCTTGGGTTCAGCTGGCACAAATGACACTAATTGAATCTCTGTTCTCTATCTCCCTGACCAGAGTGATGTAAGCTAATTATTCTCTGGTTATGGAGGAGAGGGACAAACCATTTGTTCTCAAGCGACCTTGGTTTGGAAAGATAAGGTCTTCCGATTCACTAGCTGTCTGTAAGTTCAAATTTGGGGGCCTTGTTAATTATTTTGTCTCAGTTTCCCCATTCTGTTTGCCCAGGAATTTTCCCAGCTTCTCACTATCCTGCCTCAAAACCAGAGATAACATCTAGGCCTCAGCTGTGTTGTAACTCTGGAAGCACCCCACTGACCACATCCTTGCAAACCGGATGAAGTGATACCATAGCAAGCAGGTATCAGGACCAGGTG
This sequence comes from Macrotus californicus, assembly GCA_007922815.1. Classification (NCBI taxonomy): domain Eukaryota; kingdom Metazoa; phylum Chordata; class Mammalia; order Chiroptera; family Phyllostomidae; genus Macrotus; species Macrotus californicus. The sequence continues at coordinate 13,979 of VMDR010013302.1, read as the reverse complement.
CAATGATCAGCTACCCCCTAGCACTGACCAAGCTGCACAGACGGTGATTCTGACTGTCTCCTATATAACCCATTCCGTAGAAGCCATTGGGAAGCCAGGTCTTAGAGTAACAAAACTCTGGAGATACACCTTTCTCCAGATTCCAGGTGTGGAGCCACTTGCTCAGCTAATAAACCCTTATTTCCTGTCTGTGTTTGACTGAACTTTGAGGCACCCACGCAAAGGGACCTCTTCAGTCTGGTAACACAGGGACACAGTAGAACCTCAGTATTTGTAGAAGAAATCTTGCTTGCTTTTTTTTTTTTAAGGTGTGTAGACAGAAAGGTCGAAATGAGGTCAGAGTTGTGTCTTCACTTTTATTTTCAGTTTGACTCATCAAATTGGAAAAGCGGGTAGTTAAGACTGCCTAAGACCCAACTACATTTGCTTGGTGTCTCGTTAAAGTGCCTGCCCCTTGCCCCTTGCGTAGTAACATCAGATACTGTGTATGTGAGAGTGATTGTGCGGTGGGATGCCCAGCAAAAGTTCAAGTGTTTTGTTTTGTTTTCTCTTTGTTGGAATGGTGCCAGAAACCACTTTGGGCTCCCTGTGGGGGGGGGGGGGGGGGGGGGGGGGGGGGGGGGGGGGGGGGGGGGGGGGGGGGGGGGGGGGGGGGGGGCAGGGAGAACTTCCCTTAACTGTCAGTTACCCTCCCCCATCATATGTCCAGACAATGATTTTATTTGGAGTAGCAATAACTCTTGGCTCATGATGTATTCTTAAAGATACAGGTGCATAAGGATCACTTAGAACAGGTGTTGACCATTGTCATTCCTGAAGCCTGTTGACCCGTAGAGAATTTTTACAAAGGTGTATTTGAGCCAAAATGACGACAGTGCCGGAAGCAAGATCTCAACTGCTTCTGAGAATAACAGTCTCGCAGTTTCTTTTATGCACTTGGAATTAAGTAGAAAACTAAGAAAGAGTACCTGAAGGTAGGAGGAAACCAGGTATGGATTGAATTACTGGAGAGTTAACAAGATTATGTGCTTTCTTGAGGGCATTTGAGGTATCTGAGAGGAGCATTTCAAAGGGTTGTTAACCTAGATGCACAAGGACAATGGACAGGGCTTGCTTAAGGCAAAGATAAACCTTTTACTAAGAAGTTACAGGCCTGGGGCGTGACTGCTCACCAAGACCTCCCCAGTTAGGAATTTATAGTCAGATTATCCTGTCAGGTCACTTTTGGTCACTGGACTTGACAGATTTATAGAGCTCCACCCCCCCTTTTTTTTTTTGCCCACAACCCCACTACCCACACTATGGGATTCCATAGATATGGGGTGGGACCTAGAATCTACAGTTAAACAAGTTTCTCAGATAATTTTGATGCACATGTTTAGAGTAGCCCTATCCAACAGAAATGTTGTCATGAGCCATATGTAATTTTAAATTTTCTAGTAGTCATTTTAAAAAATGTGAAAAGAGCCCTGGCCGGTGTGGCTCAGTGGATTGAGTGCTGGACTGTGAAGGACAAGGGTCATCAGTTCGATTCCCAGTCAGGGCACGTGCCTGGGTTTCAGGCCAGGTCCCCAGTAGGGGGCGCACGAGAGGCAACTACACATTGATGTTTCTTTCTCCCTCCCTTCCCCTCTCTCTAAAAATAAATAAATAAAATCTTAAAATGAATAAATAAATAAAATTTAGAAAATGAGAAGAAACTGGTAAAATTAAGTTCAATAATTTAATTTACCTAACCCAATATATCCAAAACATTATGATTTCAACATGGAACCAACATGAATATTTATTAATGAGATATTTTACATTTTTCTTGTACCAAGTTCTCAAAATTTGGCATGCAGTTTACACTTACGGCGCACCTCAGTTTGGACCAGCCACGTTTCAAATGCTCAACTGCCATTATGCGGCCATGGCTATCCCTGGGATAGGGCAGGTTTAGAAGATTAGCCAACACTAGATTGTAACTATGGAAATGAGAGATCACATTTCATTCTTATATTTGCAACATCTAGGAAAATGCCCAGAACATAAAAAATGTTCAAGAAATATTAGTTGGTGGGTTAGTTACTCACATTGGCAGGTTGAGCCGTAATCACGTGAGGTTACGTGTCTATGGTTGTGACTGAAACTGGGAAAGAGCCCCAGGTTTTTCTCGGATATTCAGAAATCTCCTCGGGCAGTTAATAGATAATCTTTAGTATTCTATTCAGAATAACTTCAAAGGCTGGGATGGAGGAGGGACTTCACTTCAAAGGCTTTAAGAGGGGGAATACAGCAAGTTAGGAAAGCCTGGTTGCTAGGACAACCCTCTTATGATTGAAAGAGAACAATCACACATTGTGGAGCCAGGCTTGGTATGGCTGTGGTCTCCCCTTTTGTAATATACTCGCCTTTTCCTAGGCTCTAAGGAAGAACAGTTTTGAAATGGCCATTTGAGACTGCAGTTTGGAGCCAGAAGGCCATGTGGCCCTAAAAAGTGTTTAAGTGCAAAAAGAAAGAAAATGGGCTTAACCTGGATTGAAAGGGGGCCGCCCGAAGTGAAGCACAGTTGCTTGTAAGATTGCGAAGTTCAAGAACGTTTGTCTCCCAGTTACAAATAGACCTCGCTTATGGGAATCCAGAATGGCGATCAAAGTTAGGTTTTTTTCTTGGATCCAGAATATCCTTAGATTTAGCAGTTTAAGATTAAGAAAGTAATTATTTGGTACTTAGGTGACTTTCTTAAGTCTCAATTTGTGATTTAAATCTTTATGCAGCTGTTAATATTTATGGGTTTTTTTTAGTACATTCTAAATAGCGAACTTTTGCTGGGCAATTACTATATGCCTGGCATTCTGCTGACGCCTTTCCCTGTATTTAATTTCCAGAAAAATAAAACCTCCCTCTCTATTTGCATTTTACAGAGTTTTTTTAAAAAAATCAAAATTTAGAGAGAGCATTTCAGATCATGCTTCCTGGCAACGCCATAAACAAACAAACAAACACAAACATTTAGAAAGATTAAGTGACTTCTTCAAGAATTGTTTCTCTAGGAACAATATAATTAGAGAGAACTTTTATATTGTGCTTTTCCACTTTTAGAAGGTACTTGTGTAACAGGGAATGAAGAATATGTGATCCTGTGCTAACCAAAATAAATGTACTAAGTAATAAGCCTACAAGCCTGTTGAAACAGAAGCAAGAAAAAGAATTTTTTTTTTTCTAACAACCTCTATTTTAGCCTTTATTTTAGTACATTGCAGAGACCAGCCACACCAGCTCCCAGTCGGATGGGACCTGACCTACCACAGGAATTCGGCTGATGCAGATTGATTCCAGCCGCTGACGCAAGATCCTTACCACAGCCAACCAGAACGCTGCCCGCATGTCTCTACTTCCGCTTCCCTTCCTTATAAAAGTCACCAGCTTGGGCAGAGATGTTGAGGTGGTTTTCAGTGCAGGAGTCCACCGTCTTCTCAGGTCGCTGGCATCTGAATAAACCTCTTTTCCTTTTCACGAGCACCTTTCTCCCAAGGATCGGCTTTCTCTGCGGCAGGCAGCCGAATCTGCCTTTGGTAACGCTTGTGAGTATTATTCCTCAAAATCGCATACACTAATCTGTAAAATTCAAATGTATAACACAGTGGTATGGGGGGAGGAAAATTTGTTTTCCTCTACCCTTCCAGTTCTGTGGCTAGTCTAATAATCAGATTGACTTAGGACAAATGGAAAGGAGAAAAGCTAGTTTAATGTCTTCCATATATATGGGCCCCACGAAGGCAGGAAGACCGAAGAACAAGTCAGACAGTTGAACAGCAGAGGTGTGCCATTGGCAGCTAAGGGACAAGACGGGGTCCTGGGGCTTCGAAGGGGACGAGGGTGATTCACAGGATCATAAGAAGAGCAGATGTTTAGTAATTAGATGTTTGCCCTGCCTTATGGTTAGGGCACTCAGATAGAAAGTTACTTTGCTCTCCGATCCAGGGCCCCTATCTAAATTCTTTTAAGTAGTTAAAGGAGAATAGGAGTTTTTCTTGAACCTGCTGGGGGTTGGTTGCCTTTAGCTTAGACTAACCCCCATGTCAAAAATGTCACATTTTGGGGAGGCTCATCCTGAACCCCTTCAGGGATAAATGATTAGGGCATTTAAAAACAGATATTAACAATATATTAATATATTTATGTAATGAGAATAACACTTGAGCAACATATTGCCCTAATAACATTAGGTGAAATTGAAAAAAGCAGAGATGGGAGGCAAATGCAGTGGTTAGAAATAGCTCCGCATACTCCCAGAGGGCGGCCAAGGGATTCTAGAGCAGAAAGGTATTCGTACGCACACACACGCAAATGGCACTGAGGATGATCCTTGGAAACTGCTCTGAGTTATCTAACCTGAGCTCTCTTTTATTTCCTACAAGGTCTTATATACTAGCTAGACAAGTACGGCTCGTATTTATACTCCGTTTATTGCCATATTAACATCGTTGATGTAAGAAACATTCGAATCAGTAGAGAATTTTTATAAGAGTTCATTTGAGCCAAAACTAATGACTGTTGTAGGGAAGCAAGATCTCAAATGCTCCCAAGAATGACAATTTTGGGGTTTCTCTTACGCACTTGAAATTAAGGAGGTAACTAAGGGAAGATTACAGGAAAGTGGGTGAAAGGAAGGTGGGCATTGGATTATAGGATAGTTAACAACATTATGTGCTCGCTTGAGGGTGTTTACTTATTTCAAGTGTGTTAGCCTAGAGGAACAGAAACAATGGGCAGGTCTTGCTTAAGGCAAAGTAAACCTTTCACTAAAGAAGTCACATGCCTGGGGGATGACTACCCACCGGGGACCCGCCCTTTCAGGACTTTAGGATCCGATCGCCCTGTGAGATTACTCACTGGAGAACAACTTTTTGGTTCACAGCCTGTTATACATTCTCTTTTGCCCCTTGTTTCTTTAACTTCATGATATATCTAGGATCTTTCTGGATATGAATGTGTATTTGTAGCTCGTTTTTATTTTAATTTTTTTAGATTTTATTTATTTATTTTCAGAGAAGAGGTGGAAGGGACTGAGAAAGAGAGGGAGAGAAACATCGCTATGTGAGAGTTAACATCAATTGGTCACCTCTCGAACACCCCCAACTGGAGACCTAGCCTGCAACCCAGACATGTGCCCTGACTGGGAATTGAACCAGTGACCTGTAGATTTGCAGGCCAGCACTCAGTCCCCTGAGCCACACTGGCCAGGGCTGTAGCTCGTTTTTAAAAGTGGCTGCACAGGTTTCCACTGTCTCAGAATGAATGACTGTGCCTCCAGTTTCCTGTGTTACATACAATGCTGAGATGAACAGCCTTGTAAATGTATGTTTGTATATATATACAAGAATATCAATGGTTAAATTTTCAAAACTGGAATTGCTGGGTCAAAGCAATTGGCTTTTTCCCTCGACCTCTGTTGTCACATGACCTTTCAGCAATTGTTTTTAAAGAACCCTCTTTATATTAAGGAAATTAGTACTTTGCCAAATGTGCTATAATTATTTCTTCTTGGTTTGTCATTTAAGTTTGTTAATTAAACTTAAATTATACAGAAAATTTTAAAGTTTGTTGATAGACCTTTTCCTTTGTAGTTTTCGGGAGATGTATCTTGTGTAGACATATACCAAGATTGATCTATGTTTATTTCTACTACAACTTTTAATTTTACATTTTTACATTTAAATTTTTGACTCATGTGAAGTTTGTGTTGACAAAAAGAATGAGCTAGGAAGACAAACTAATTTTTTTCCAGATGGCTTCCCAGAGTCCCAACACCATTTATTACGAATCAACTTTTTCCTACTATTTTGATATGTTGTCTTTATCCTATACTAAATTCCCATATACATTTAGATCCATTTCTATAGGTTATTTCACTTCATTGATCTGTTTGTTTACTCATGCAAGACAAAACTTTTTAAATCACTGTTCTTTATATGACCTTCTACACATTAATTTTTATTCCATCTGAAATTGATTTTGGCATGATGACATGTGATAATCTAAATGCCAAATGAAGCCACATCATAGGCAGAAAGAAGTTAAAGAAAAAGAAGGTGGAATGTGAAGGAGGTTAGGATGAAACTCCCCAAAACATATCGGTTTGGTATGTGGATTATTTTGAGCTGAAAGCAATCATGATCCAGCAGACCCAAGAAAAACTTTTACCTCTCCCTTAATTACCTAAATGAATTTAGGTAGGGGGCCTGGCCCAGAAAGAGAGATAACTTTTTATCTGAATGACTTACCTGCAAGGCAGGACAAACATCTAATCACTAAACATCTGCTCCTCTTATCATCCTGTACATGACCCTCCTTCCCTTTGAAGCCCTGGGCCCCACCCCATTTCTTAGCTTGGCTTCAATTGCCTGCCTTGTCTTTGGGTCTTCATGGGGACTTCATATATACATAATCAAACTACCTTTTCTCTTTTTAATCTGTCTAGTGTGAATCTAATTATTGGACCAGCCAAAGAACCTAGAAGGGTAGAGAAAAAAAATTTCCTCTCTTCATAGGTATAGATCTGTTCTGGCTTGTTTGTATAATCAGTTGATGAAAGGTAAAAAGAATCAGTTGAAAAAAGACAGCTTATGACCATGGTATTTTTATATTTTTTTTATTTTTTATTTTTAATTTAAAGAGGAAAGGAATCAACCAGTGAAGTAACTCAGGAATAGGGGAACTTTTTATTTATTTTATTTATTTATTTTTAGAGAGAGGGAAAGAGAAAGAGGGAGAGAAATATCTATGTGTGAGAGAAACATAAATTGGTTGCCTCTCACACGCTCCCTACTGGGGACCTGGCCCACAACCCAGGCATGTGCCCTGACTCGGAATCAAACTGGTGACCTCTTGGTTTGCAGGCCAGTGCTCAATCCACTGAGCCACACCAGCCAGGGCAGTATTTTTATTTTATTACTAAAAATACACTGTGGTATTTATTGTTATTAACAATATAGTAAGTGAATAATGTTGTTAACATAGGACCATTTTGATCAGTTTCCTGTCCCTATAGTTTGAAATTGTTAACACTAAATTTTGCTATCAGAATAAATTATATAGGAGATTCTATCTTGTAACTACCCTTCTCTACCCTTATGAAACTGGAAAAGCAGGTGTTTGGGCTGCCTGTCACTACCAGAACCAATAAATAGAGACAAGGGTTGAACCTTTATGGGTGCTTTATTCAGGTGGCTGGTGATCTGAGAAGAGGGTTATATACCCTCAAAAACTGTCTTAACATCTCATTTTAAGCTGACCTTTTAATAAGGAGATGAAAGGATGGGTAAGGGGTTTGGAGAAAGGCTAATTAGATAAAAGGGTAGGTAAGGGGTTTGGAAAAAAGATTAGTTAGACAAGAGTGACAGTCCAGCCTGGTGATTTTCCTAGTACTTCTTTATCTGTTGATGAACAATTCTTCATCTGCATGAGGGCTGTTCCCTCCCTGGAACACATTGGTTGGTTCAGTTCCCTCCCTGGAGCACAATGGCTCAGATACCATCTCCCATCTCCGAGGCTTGCAGATGCCCTGGGGCACAAATGTTGAATTGCTAGTCAACCTCCTGGAGTTACATAGGTCATGCATCCAGTTCCTGAAATAACAGCTTTCCACGTGCAAGTCACTTTGTACCTATCAACTGAAGCTAAAATCTTTAACTCTTGAGATCCCCTATCACTTACTTATCCCTTTAAACTTTTGTTTTTCCTATTTTTATGATTTTTCTACAAAAACAACATGTGTTAATTTTGCCACAGGACCCCCCCGCAAAATAGTACCATGATGTGACAGAAATATGTGGAACTGAGCCAGAATCTTTGTCCAGCAGATTCAATTTGCCTATAATTGTAAATATTAGCTTTCTTTTAGTGAAACACACAAAGAACTACATCTCTAAAGATAACAGAAGGTTTAAGCCCTGGTAGAGTTTAAATGTAAGACTGCAAAAAAACCAAACCAACAGAAAAAATAAATAAATAAAAGGAAAACTGAAAAAGAAATGACACTAAGTTGCCTCTTCCTGTATGTGTGTTCTAGAAATAGAGCTTAATTTTCCAAGGAACACAGTAGTTTGGGGTTCACTTAGCTGCAATTTTGTGGCTGACACAGTTCAGGGCAGCCATCACCACAGAGACCTGGAAAGCCATATGCTGACTTTCTGAGTCTTACTTGTAGCCAGTTGTGGTCTATGTGACATAAACAGGAGACTGTTGTTAAATAAGGGGGAAACTTTCCCTTTCTGATGAAAGATACTACTATAGATTGAATGTTTGTGTCTTCCCAAAATTCATATGATGATACTAGAAGGTAGGGGCCTTTGTAAGGTGATTAAGTCATGAAGATGGAGCTCCCAGAAATGCGGTTAGTGCCCTTTTTTTAAAAAAAGGACCCAGCCCTGGCTGGTGTGGTTCAGTGGACTGAACGCCAGCCTGCAAACCAAAGGGTCCCTGCTTGATTCTCAGTCAGGGCACAGGCCTGGGTTGTGGGCCAGGTCCCCAGTAGGGGGCGTGTGAGAGGCAACCACACATTGATGCTTCTCTCCCTCTCTTTGTCTCTCCCTTCCCCTCTCTCTAAAAATAAATAGAATCTTTAAAAAAAGTAAAAATAAAATAAAAGACCCAGAGAGCTTCCTTGTTTCTTCTGTCATGTGAGGACATAGAGAGAAGAAAAAAAAAAAAAAAATCTATGAAACAGGAAGTGAGCTCTCACCAGACATAAAATCTGTCAGCACAATGACCTTGGACTTCCCACCCTCAGAACAATGAGAAATAAATGTTTATTTTATTTTTAAAGCTTCTAAGAGAGAGGGGAAGGGAGGGAAAAAGTGAGGGATGATTGATGGGAGACAGAAACATCTATCAGTTGCCTCTCCCATGCCCCCAACCAAGGACCTGGGCCTGACCTGGAATTGAGCCAGCGACCTTTCGGTTCACAGATTGGCACTGAGCCCACTGAGCCACACCAGGCAGGGCTACAGGTTTAATGTTAAAGGCACTCAGTCTGTGGAATTTTTGTTACAGCAGCCTGAGTAGAGACGGATGTGGCTGACACTACTCTGCTCCCCTTTTTCTCTCTTGAAAGCAGAGCTGATGTCAGGAGATCTGGTGACGTTTCTGAACCATGAGGGATACACAAAGAGTATCTCAGGGCATTGGCCTGCACTTTGATGCCACTACTGCTTATCTCCAAATTTTTTGTGTTAAAAAAAAAATGAGAAATCCTTATTTGAGTCACTGTTAGTTAAGTGTTCTATAACGTGCAGCCAAAAATGGTAGATAACTAATAGAGGTAGTATATTAATATATAGCAATCATCAAAAACTACAAATCATGTAATAAGCTGGTTTCCTGCCTACATAACTTCTATAAAGATTTTTTTCAATAGATGTTTGCAGGAGTTGATGTCCTATAAGAACAAAGATAAAGTGTTACTAGATTTCATTTGAAGACTTAACTTTGAAGACCCTACTCATGTGATAGAGGCGGTAATATTCTCATTGAGTTATCTGAGGAGAAGCACTAAGGGGATTCACAGCGTTAAAAACAGTCTCAGGAAACTATCTGTATTCTTGCCACTCTTTCTGTCAGATGGAGAGTGAAACAAAATTTCTGAGTGGTTTTTTTGAACTGGCTTCAAGTTTAAAAAGCTCTTCATCCCAAGATTATACTAAACATTTGCCAGGAGTTTTTTCATTTTATAGTTTTATTGTGTATGTTTACATTTACCATTTTAATCTGGCCAGAATTAGTTTTTGATTGTAGTATTATGGTACAGAGAGAGATCAAACTTTGTTATTCCAACTAGAAGACACTGTCCTCAACTGCATACTGGGTAATTTATCCCCTCTCCATTGATTTGAGCTGTCATCATTTATTACTCAATTGTCATATACATGAATATATGTGTACAGGGAGGCAAAAGCAGGTTTACAGTTGTAAGGGAAATAAGGCAATAATTAATAGATAATAACTCGAGAATAAACTATATGTCTTCTGTACTCATAATTGTAAACCTACTTTTGCTCCACCCTATATTTATTTATATGTATATATATGAGGTCTGTCCAGAAGGTATCCAGACATGTAATATGAAAAATGGAGACATTTATTGAAGAAGATACAAGAAACATTGTACACAGGACAATGACACCTCAGTGCACTTCAAAGTAGGCACCTTGGGACCTTTCACAGTTCTCCCAATTGCCATCAGCTGCCCCATCGTATTTACCTGAATCTCACTGACAGTCTGAAATCTCTTCCCTTTCAAAGCTGATTTTAGTTTTGGGAAAAGCCAGAAGTCACAGGGCACCAAATCTGGGCTGTAGTGCGGCTGAGTCACCTGGGTGATTTGATGTTTCATCAAAAAACTCTGCACAAGACATGATGAATAAGCGGGTGTGTTGTTGTGATGAAGCTGCCAATCACCAGTTGCCCATAGCTGCGGCCTTCTGAATCACCCAAACAGTTTCCACAGAGGAATGTTCAAGCTTAATGCAAAACTCAATGCAGATTCATTGCTCTGCTCACTCGGTCATTTTGAATACAATGGCTACACAGTACACATGCTCCCTGACCAGTGTCTCCTGCCCCCACTGACTAGTACAGTGAAGTCGTCATTGTTCATGCATCAGCATTCCAGTCCACTCTCCTTGGCTGCCAGGTTCCATCAATACCACACAAACCATTCTCGGTATATTGACAATGGCTGGACTTTTTCCAGACAGACTTCGTACATATAAATTATAGATACATATATTTATATATACATGTATATGTATTCAAGTATTTATAAGTATGTATATGTATATACTAATTTATATTCTCAATTATCATACACATGAGTCTGTTCCTGGACTGTCAGTTTCCACAATGTAGTTTCAATTTCCATGCCTCTGTGATACTGTGTTAGCCCGTGTAACTTTGTCTTTAGTTTTCAATGTGATTTGTCTTGGTGTGGATTTTATTTTATTTTATTTTTTTGATCTGGTCAGCTTCTCTAATCTGTCGGTTTATGTCTTTTGCCAAATTTGGGGAAATTTCAGCCATTATTTCTTTGAATATTTTTCTCACCCCCTCATTCTTTCTCTTCTCTGGGGATACAGTGGTATTTGTTATTGTCCCACAAGTCCATGAGGCTCTGTTGTCTTTTTCCCCCCTAAATCTTTTGTCTCTCTCTTGTTTAGATTAAGTAACATCTATTGGTCGGTATTCAGGTTGCTGATCCCCCCCCTCAGTCATCTCCACTCTACTATTGAGCCCATCTAGCAAGCTTTTATTTCAGTTATTATATTTTTCAAGTTTTACGGTTTCCATTTTTTGAAACACATTTTCTTCGCTGATATTTTCTATTTTTTTGTTGGTGTTAAGAAAATTCATAATTGCTTTGTAAGAGCATTTTTTGACAGCTGCTTTAAAATCTTTGTCAGATAACTCCAATATCTGATTCATCTTAATATTGGCAGTTAATTGTCTTTTCTCATCCAATTTATGATTTTCCTGGTGCTTGATATGACGAGTAATTTTGTATTGTATCCTGGCATTTTGAGTATTGCTAGGAGACTCTGAATCCTATTTAAAGCTTGTATTTTCGCAGGCAATTAAGATGTAGGTTTTGGCTGACTGTTGTGGGCTGTGGTTCCAATGGCAATTTAGCTGTGCCGTGTTATTCTGGTCTCCTTAGTCCACCTGGGGCTGCTGAGGCTCCTGTGGTTCCCACTGGTGCTTCTTGCTGGGGCCAGATACCCTTCTGGGGTCCCGGTGTTGCCAGAGGGAGATACCAGCAGATCCCCAAGGGGAAGAGCAGCCCCTGAGCTGCCTGTTGCTGGCGGGTGCTCTGTTAAATCCCTGCTGGCACCATGCATGGGTGAAAGGCACTTCCCTGGGCTTACTGTTGCTTCTAGGCAGGAGGTAGTGGATGCCAGGGCCCATGGGACATGGGACATGGGACAGGGAGTGTTTCCCACTTTTACTCTCTGTTCTCACAGGTGTTGGTGGGGTTCCCACCTGATCTCTACTGTTGTGTCCTGGCAGAGGAGAGCCCACCTGAGTCACCGTGAGCTATGAGGATGTGGAAGAGGCAAAACATTACCTTTGTTCACCTTAGGTTTTTAGCTGAGACTTTAACAGAATACCGCAAGAAAAACAGATTTTTTAGACTCACTTGTGATCAATTGTGCTAGAGAACAGGTTAAATTGTTTTCCCTTTCTGTTGATAGAAGCTGTATTACAAAGATATCTCATAGGAGGAGGCAATCAAAGCATAAACAGCCATATAGTTTGAGGTTCTCATGCTGTCTGGAAAACCTGGAAATAGGAAATAATTTCACTATTGAATGTAGCCAGCCCAAGATCCTTTCTATTTCCTCTCAGCTTCCTTAAAAACTGAACAGTTCCCTTTTAAGCTGGCCTCTTTCTGCTTGTATCTTACAGGCAGAAAGGTAAGTGCCACTTTCAATATTCTGCCTGGAAATCTCCTTAGCTAGATCATAGCGTATGTTAGACTCATTTTCTATTTTCCACATTGTTGCAGGCAAGACGGAATTTGACTTTCTGCTGCTTCTCCAGCTTTCAACAGTGTTTTCCTCCTTTCATGGGCAGGCTCCTCTCCCTCCAGGCTCCTTCATCATCCGCCAACAGTCTTCTCAGGGCCTTCCAGCCTCCCCCTGCTTCCAGTCCTAGAGCTGGCTGCCACCACATGTGTGTTAGGGTTCTGTTACAGCTGCACTTCCCCACGAAGTAGGAACACTTGTTCTGGGGATCCATCGCTGTGATAAGTGAGAACTGCAAAAACTTGGGCATGGCACAAATGACTCTGGGACCCTCCCTCCTCCCACTAAGAGACTTGACAGAATTCTGTAAGGCTTCTGGCAGCCTAAGGCCAGGTCCTTGGGACAACCCAGCCCCCGTAGGCTCCAGCCTGGAAAAGCTCAAGGCTGCCAAAAACATTGACTGTTTTTTCCAGCCCAAACCCGGTGATCCGGCACCTGCCCTTCCTTTCCTTAGAGCATTTGCTTTAGAAAAGTTATCAGTACAAATCCTTTCCCTGTACGTCTGAGTTGTATCTGTCCCTTCTACAACCAAGGACACCAGAAACATTCCTTTGAAATGCAATCATCAGTAAAGACAGGGCCAATGAGTGGAGAGGGGTGGCGTAATCACATCTCTTAGCGCCTTTCTGTATGGACTTTTGCTTTAACACACACATAGTTTTTGTGGGTGAGGACTACAGGAGGGCTCCACTGGGTGAGTCTGGCTTGGGGTTCCTCCTGAGGGAGCAGCAGGGTGTGGAGCAGGTGGGAGCTCTCTGCATGAGCTGGTTTGGGCCTCAGGGCAGTAGCAGGCTTCAATGGCAAGTATTCCCACAAGCAGAGCAAAAGCCACGACATCTTTTCTAATCTAGCCTTGAAAGTAAGGCTGTGTCCCTTCCACTGACTTCTATGTAGCATATTACAAAAGTTCCAAATGAGTCACAACTCAGCCTGGAGTAAGAGGAAGGGAAAGCAGAAAAGCAGATGCAAGCTCATGATGGGAAGAGTGTCAAGGTCACACTGTGGGTGGGCCCTAGGAATGGGAGAGAACGTTGTGACCATGTGGGAGAAATACATTTTGCCACAATTATCTACTTTCCGAGCATTTAAATTTAACATGTTATAGTCGCTTCCATCCATAAATAGAAATATTTCCTTGTCTCTTCATTTTCTATTGGAACTTTAGATTCTCTCCCTTATTTGTGGAAGCTTACAAAATTGTAGGCATCTGTCCAAGGCCCCTCAAAACTGGGAGAAATAGGCCTTATGAAACCATCAGAAATCTGTGCTTTTGAGAGTTTTCTTACCCAATTCATGGTATGGGCAACTGTGAACGCCCGAGCCACCTTCAATATTAGTTCTAGCATTCAAACCTAGGGACTCCAACCTCCTGAGACTTTTTTTTGCATTTAATTAATTTATTGATTGGTTTTT
>VMDR010013301.1:0-25177 GCA_007922815.1 Macrotus californicus | reverse complement strand
CAATGACATTTTTCAGAACTAGATTATATAATTTTTGAAATTTATATGAAACTACAAAACACTTCAAATAACCCTAGCAATTTAAGAAAAAAAAAACAAAGTTGGAGTTATCACCACCCTATCTGATCCCAAACTATACTACAAGGCTGTAGTAATCAAAAACAGTGTGACCCAAGGATAAAAACAGACACATAGATCAGTGGAAGAGGACAGACTTCCCACAAATAACACCCACACATGTATGGTCACTTAATCTATGACAAGAGGCAACTTTATACAATGAGGGAAGGACAGTCTCTTCAATAACTAATGTTGGGAAAAGTGAACAGACATATGCAAAAAAATGACACTAAACCATTTTTTTACAGTGTATAAAAAATAAACTCAAAATGGATTAACAAGTTAAATGTAAGACCCAAAACCATAAAACTGCTATGGGAAAACATAGGCAGTAAAATCTTTAGCACCACTCTCAGCAATATTTTTTTTGTATAAGTTTCCCTGAGCAAGGAAAACAAAAGAAAAAAATAAATAAGTGGGACTACATCAAACTAAAACTTTTCACAGAGAATGAAACCATTAACTAAATAAAAAGACAACCTACTGAATGGTAGAAAAATATTTGCCAATAACATATGAAAATATGCTTAACACCACTAATCATCAGGGAATGCAAATTAAAAACACAATGAGGTATCACTTTACATCTGTCAGAATGGCTACCATGAATGAATCAAGAAACAACAGGTATTTGCGAGGATGTGCAGAAAAGGGAACCCCTGTGCACCATTGGTGGGATTGTAAATTGGTGCAGCCGCTGTGGAAAACAGTATGGAGTTTGCTGAAAAAATAAATATAGAACTAACACATGACCCAGCAATTCTACTCTGAATATTTACCTGAAGAAATCTAATACACTAATTTGCAAAGATACACGCATCCCTATGTTCACTGCAGCATTAGTTATAATAGCCAAATATGCAAGCAGCCTAAGTGTTCAAGGATAGATGATTGGAAAAAGAATATGCTGTACATGAATACAGTAGAATATTACTCTACAGTAGAATATAAAGAACATAGTCTTTATAAAGAAGAAATCTTACCATTTGCAACAACAGGGATAGATCTAGAAGGTATGTTAAGTGAAATAAGCCTGTCAGAGAAAGAGAAATACCATGAATTCACTTATATTTTGAATATTGAAAATAAAATAAATGAACAGACAAAACAAAAACAAACTCATAGATAAAGAGAACAGATTCATGGTTGGCAAATGGAAGGGGATTGGGGGAATGGGTCAAAAGGCGAAGAGATTAAGAGCTGTGATCGCTAGTTACAACACGGTCACAAGGATGTAAAGTGCAGCATTAGGGAGTGAAGTTGACAATGTGGTAATAGCTACGTGTTGTGTCAGATGGGTACTAGATTTATCGAGGTGATCATTTTTTGTGGAATATAAATGCCTAATCACTATGTTGCACACCTGAAACTAATATAGTATTGGACGTCCATTGTCAATAAAAATAAATTTGAAAAATAAAGCAAGAATAAAAGAAAATATTTTGTTTCTGCCAACAATTTGTTTTACATCTAAGGATCTCAAAGGCAAGGTCTTCATTGCCGGCCTCTTTCCTCCGGACATCCAGCGCCTTGTGGCCCACCTTGCAAGTAGACTGAATGAGCTTGGGAGAAAAATATAATTTTGATAATAAAGTGAGAAAAATACATACTAAAGATGGGATTTGCTGTTTCAGAAAGCAAACTTTTAAAAAAGATATATTCCAAAAACAAAAGGCCTTTTTGTTACTGGTTACTTCAGACGGTGCATGCCACAGTGCCAGCTTGGTCCTTGGGTGAACATGGTCCTTCAGTGTGGACAGTGAGAGCTGAGGCCGTAAAGCTTAGCTCTGATGCAAAGCACTGTGGTCTCCTTTCTGTTTATTTGTACTTGTGTGGTTATGAGCACAGTGACGTAGAAGTAGGCTGAGGTTAACATCACTCAGGCCGAGGTCAGATAGAGAGAGAAGAGAATTTCAAGAGTCTTGCTTGCTCTGCTGTCTTTGACATCGGTTACATCTGGGCATCTGAAGGAGACACAGCTGTTGCTGCAGCTCAGAGCCACCTGCTCTCCTGCTTCCTCACAGGACACAGTCAGGGCAGCAAGGTCCCGCGTGCCCCACTTAATGGCTGAATGACCCTGAAAGAGTTTGCAAGCTCTTCATCAGCTAAATGAGGATAATCATACCTGTTACAAAATAATGTGGTCAGACTTTATAACCTGTAAAGTTCTCTTTAAGTATTGGTTGGTTGTTATACATTCAAAATAACTGGCTTTTGATATCCTACACTGGAGTTGGCAAACTTTTTATGAAAACAGCCAAAGAATAAATATTTTAAGCTTTGCAGGCCATATTTTCCCTGTTGTAATTACTCAGTTTTGCCTTTGTACTAAGAAAGCAGCCATTGGAACATGTAAATGAAGAGATGTACTTTATTTCAATAAAACTTTATTTGCAGAAACAAGTGGCAGACTGGATTTCGTCTACGGGCTGTATTTGCAGACCCTTGCTCTACATCTTCGCAGAAAATGAAGTACACTGAGCACACAGAGGGACATATCTAAAAGACTTGCCAGGGTGAAGACTGGTATTGTCAGTTTTTGTGAGCAATTGTCCTGATGTTTTCAGAAATCTCTGTAAGGTACTTTTCAAATTCAAAGTTCTAGTTTCGTATCTTAGCATCACCATTTTCTTCATCATCATCGTTTTGTACCCAACTGAGAAGCATTACCAAGAAAGGCATAAAAAACACTAGTTTTCTGTACCTACTACTCAGCCATACTCTGTTCTGCAAAAGACAGCTCTGATTATTGTTAAAGAAAATATCAATCATACTTGTGGTGAAATGTCGCTACATTTTTTAACAAATTGGCCCTTTGAGCAACATGAATTTTAATGGATCTGTTTATTAACCTAAAGGTTGAGCCAGAGTGAGAGTAACCGAATGATTTGCTCATAATTAGTATTATTTATAATTATTTTACTTGGAAAAATATCACCTTAAATGTCATGATGTTTTTTAATTGCTTCAGATGCGATTCAAAATAATTGACTTTGCAAATGTATTTTAAAGAACTCATTTAAAAATATCCCAAGCTGCTGAGAGTCGTCTGGAGGAGGCAAGATATTGATATTCATTCCTAGGAACAGGGAGAGATTGATTCATTTTTTTAACCCCATGAACAGTGTGCCGTGGTTGTTTCTGGCCTCTAACGCAGCTGAGATGCTGATGCGATGCTGTGCTTGTCCCTCGCCCTGTTAAATCTGCTAAGTGGGTATGTTCTTTGAGTAGCAGCATGTTTTCAGTCAAATATATGTTTGTATATATTTTGTATTAAAAGGGGAGTAAGTACATGCTTGACAGGAGAAGGGATATGTATGTGTGGTTGGTGGTTTCAGAAAAATACAGTCTATGTACATAAATTTGTGATTTAGACAACTTTCAAGATAAGTAGGTGTAGGTCGTAAACTTAGCAACTCTGCAAATATTCAATTTTTCAGTTGATTGGTGAAGAAGAAGTAGGAGGATACATTAACATCTGAGGAGATGCAGCTTTTAAAATTATTAAGGTTCTGAAATATAGGCAAATAAGTCACTAATAAGAAGCATGCAGCAGAATAACGATGATGATGATGACGATGATGCCTTATAATTATATAACACTGAAGAGTTACAAAGTTTTGGTATGTTCAAGTGTGGACTTATGTGCACCTCCCATCCACCTATATTTGGATACCGGAAGGAAGGGCAAGATCAACTTCTTTGACAGATGGGGAAGAAAAAGCTCAGTGAAGCCAAGGGGTTTGCCCACATCTTCACAGCCTTTCTGGTACACCATACTGCTTCTGGAACCCAAAGAAAAGGTGAATGTGTCCGTCCACAGGGTATCAAAGCCAACTTCAGCCTTCCTAGGTCGACCTAACCAGTTCAATCCAGAGAGTACGAACCCAATTTCCCATTTGAGACATTTCAATGGATAAGTATCAAGTGGTCTGGAAAGAATATCCCAGGCAAGGAATATGGTGATGAGACAATCAGCCCCATCTCTTATCTGCTTCTCCTGAGCGTTTCCACCTGCTCCTGTGCCTGAAACACAAGGTGACATGTCCTCAGGCAGCAGTGCCCAGCACATAGATAAGTCACTCTCCCAAGCAGCCAAGCAGATGCCATCCATCACTGTCCGCATGTTTGAGAAACAGGAAAGTGTAGCCAATGCAGGGAAAAAAGAACATTTGAGGGTAGCTAAAAGGGAAAGAACAGCAAGTTTCCCACTTACCTGCCAAGAGGCTTCCTCCAGAAAGTGCTGTGGAAATCAGGGTTTATGTCTTTAAATTCCTTACACACACACACACACACACACACACTCACAGGTCCCTACAAAGTTCAATGGAAAGACACCTTGGTGAGAAGAGTAAGGGCATATTCACTGATTAATTATTATTAATGCCATCTATTATTTCTCTAGCAAGTATAGTCTATTATGAGCATTTATTCAATTATCATACTCATTCAATCCTCAGAAAAATCCTATAAGGTTTATTAGTAATATATTATTCTCTCCCTTTTGTAGACAAAATAAAATAGGAGATCACATGTTTCCTTGCTTAAACTCATTTCACAGAGTGGCAAATTAACTTCTGACTCTTAGTCCATAACCAGAAGCAACTGTGGGAGACGGAAGGAAAGAAGGGGAAAGTCTGAAACATGAGTTTAGAGCAGAGAGCTGGAAACATCATCAGACCAAAATTCCTTCTGGTTTAGGTCAAAAGTGCAGAGTTGGTGTGGCTGCAAGACACACAACCAGAAGGATAGGGCTGACTTTCAGGCACACCTGCTCATTTGTGCAGCTGAGCATTCACTCTCATACTCTGGCCTCTGATGTCCTGTGATGTTGCCGGGGCAGCCGAGTTGGCATCAACTTCAAACTGGTTTAAGTCTCTAATTCATTTCACAAACATCCCTGTCCAGCTCCAGGGTCAGTCTTTGCATTATAACCTACAACCATTTTTTTTTTTTTTTTTTTGCGCTCTTGTGCGGCTCCTTCCTTTCCTCTCCAATCTTCTAACTCCTCTGCACTGCCTCCCAGTCTTAGTCTCTCCTGACCACCGCCCCCCAAACCCATGTCTGCTCCATGCGCAAGCCCCCGCGTCGGAGGCTCCAGCACCTCTGCGCCAAGCGCCCCCGCCACCCTCTCCAGGCACTTACCTGGCGCTCGCGGCCGCAGGCGCCTCTCGGCTGCCCTCAGACTTCTTGCTTCTGTGTGTTCGATGCCGCCGGCCTGCATCCAGGGCCTGGAAGTCATGCAAATCCTCAAGCTCTTTGTCACTTTCCTCCTTAGTTTATAACACTATTAATAACGACAAACAGTAAAAGATGGCATTAGCTGTGGTTCTCGCCGCGGTCTCCTGAAGTATTATCTCAGACCCCACCATTGCAACAAAGAAATCTCACTGAGGAGTGCCTGAAAATCAGACACCAGCAGAAAACTTCAGCGCTGCACATTCCGCCTCCCTTCTGGAGCGCCCCCTGGTGGCAGATGGGGGCCATGGCAAGGCGGTCAGGGCCTCCGCGGGAGGAGGGTGACCGGGAAAAGGGCGCACACGGCCTAGGGTGGGTCTCGGCGGGTGTGGAGTCCGACTCCAGCCATGAATAACAGCCCCTGTATGCGATGCAGTGTCGAGGCCTCTGTAATTGCTCGGGGAAAAGCTTTGGGGAGACCGAGTCTCCGTGCCCGGAGGCCTCCGAGTCCAGGTGAGTATGGCATGAATCATGAATGTGCACAGCTCACGCTCTGTGTGGGACGTGGTGATGGCAACCATTTGCCTCTGCCCCGTGCCCAATTCCGTCACCGGCACAAATGTATCATAAAGTCCGACATTCACACCGGGCTGTGCTGGGGAGACGGGCGTAGTCTCTGCCGTCTGAGTACAGTGTGAGTGTCCGGTCTCCTGGAGTCTCGCCGGGCTGAGCCCACAGACTGTTGGAACTCTGGAAACTTACTGCTCCCCACCTTGATGGAAACAGACCATATGTCCAAATGGTATCTTTCTGCAGAGAAATAGAATCTTATTCATTCTCCCTGACCCTGACAGGCAGATAGGAAATCAAATGCATTACTCTTTCAGCAAACAGAATCAGAGGCTCATGCAACCAAGGAAAGAATCCATTGCACTAAAAAAAGAAAAAAAAAGGAGACGAGGGTTCAGGTTTCCTGACTTCCTGCTGCCCATGTGTCCTGACCGTGCTCTGTCTCTGGAGAGCAGGGGAAATGATGCTCACTGACCTTCCCCAGTGCAGGGCAATGAGCTGTCCCATTAAGGAGTATTGATTGGCTCCCTGGCCATGAGGACAGAGTGCTGGGTGTGACACAGAGAGAGGCCCAGACTGAGGCTGCAGGAGAGGATTTATTATTATGCCAAATGTCGGGGAAGCAACCAATGGTTGTACTGGAATGTTCTTTGTTTACCAGAACTGGTGGAGGGGCCTGAAGGAGAAAATTTGCAGGATGCCAGAAGTGCTCAGGCCAGAGTTCACCACATGTCTTGTGAAACATTATGTCATCTCACCATCACGCCAATTCTGAGATCTTGGCTGTTAAGTTAGGTTAACTCCAGCTTTATAGATACAGAAACTGAGTTCTGGGTGGTTACTATAAAGCAAGAAGCGGAGACAGAAATCAAGCCCAAATCTAAGTAAGCCTACTCAGCACATCACATTGCTTCCATGACTCTTCTAGCCATCCTGTTGAGGGAACTCCAGCCAGAGGTCAGTAGAATGCACCTCATATTACTTTCAGCAGACCACATCTCAGGCCAGTTCCCACAGATCTCTGGTATATCCCACTACCTCCCTGATGTTGGTAGCAGCTGTGTACTGAACCACACAGGAAGACTAAGCTTGGAGTAAAATCATAAAACTCCGTTTATTGAAAACCACAGGTTCTTCATGGGCTCTTTCTCCATAAACATTACAGACACTGGTGGGAACAAACACCCTAAGCAAAGTGAGCTATGTGCTGCTAAGGTGATGATGATGATGATGAACATGATGAAATGAAGACAAGCCAACACAAGATATTTATCATAAATTCTGTGAATATTTCTTAGGTCTACATCGAGCTCTGGACTGAATATGAAGAAAAGCAAACTTGCCTGAAGGCAATAAACTTTGTCATAAACTCACACTAAGTAAAGGACAGCAACAAGGATTTGGAAAATTCAAAGAAAGCTGCAAAAACAAAACAGAAATCACTTTCATGCACATGGGTCTTCACCGAGGACCTTCAGGGATAAGACTGCATGAAGGAAGGAATAAAAGTCCAGAAGTACTTCTCAAGGGGAAAGGGTCAGTGGGTCTGAAGCATGTAAAAGACACTGACTGGATCAGGGTCTGAAGAACAGAAAATCAAGTGGGGTGGGAAAGACAGCCTTGTTCCCCTTTGAGCTGCTTACAGCATTTCACTCTGCTCTGAAGCCCACACCAGGCAAAATGGAGCACAAGAAAATATAGCAACCAAAGTAGAGAATGGAAATCACATCATGAGGAATTTGGAAAACTGGAAATGTTTAGGCAAATAAAGATAAACTCCATATAGACAATAGTTACTGTCTTCAAGTATCCAGAGGGTTCTCAGGTAGAAGAGGGCTGAGATCTGCTCTGCCAAGCTTAGAATGGAGTAGAATGGAGCAATGGGAATAAACTTCAAAGAGAATGCATTCTGACTCACTAGAAGAGAAATATTCTGCTTGTTCAATCCCAACTTGGAAAGATCGCTTCCTGTCTGGAGAAGACTAGAAGGGCTCTGCACCTGCAGCTCCTTGGTTAAAGAGAATGCCCAAGCACAAAGGCCTGCTGGGCTGACATAACCCTTGGGGCACCTCCATCTGAGGGCACTTGCATCTATAAATAACCTGAGGCCCAACAGAGAGAGTGAACCAAAGAAACACATGGAATCCTCACACAGAGCATTTAACTCCCGTTAATAGATGACATGGTTTAATACGTTCAATGATCACCTAAATCCAAAGTGCTTGCTGCTTCTTCCTCTCTTTCCCTCAAACAGAATTATTTATTTTACTATCTCAGGTAAATCTCATATTTAAGTACCTCCTAACAGGGACAATGCCCTTTAGTAACGTGGAAAACACAAATAAAAAGACAAAAGTCCTATACTCTGATTAGTTTAAAAGAATCTCAGGTTTTAAAAGAGTTGTTTAGAAGCTATCTTATAAACACCCTCACTGCTCATGTCTGAATTTCTGCCATATCTTCCCTGATTGACTATGTTAACTGATTTCTGTTTGAAGGCTGCCTCCAAAGCTAATTTCATCATAGACCATTTTCATGGAGAAAGAAGAAAAATATACATGTGGAAATGCATCAACAAGACATGGAAACAAAGAAAAACAAAAAAAGATACCTTCAGTATACACTTTGTCAGAGTTTAAAGACAGAACATAAAATTAATCAGGATTGAAAAGGTCAGAATTATAGTAAATGTTTGAAAATTTCACCCAAAGTTTGAGTGGCTATTACTTATGACACATGGTACTGGTGAAAGCTAAGGTGAAGTTATCCCCATTATGCTATCTTTTGCATGTATATGCAAGCATCACAGTGCACGTTGGGAAGGTAAAAAAAAATAGGGACAGGATAAATAGAAAGCTTAAGACTGCTAATAAAGAAGAAAGAAACACTATGGACCTTTGAGGTGTGCTGGTATGCGATTTTATTTGAGACTGCGTACAGAGTGTGAATTGGGGTACGTGTGTAAAAATGAGTAGAGAGCTGGCAGGTGGCAGACATGAGGAATGGAGCATTGGCCTCTAGATAGACTTTCAGTAAAGATGAAGGAGTTTAGGTAAAGCCTGTGCTCACAGCCTTCCGTAGCCACATCAAAATGTGCAGACCCCTCCTGAGGAACAAGGGGTCCTGGCCTACACCAGTCCCCCAGCCCACGCTTCCAGTGCCAGGAAGAGAATTCCCTATAACTTCTGACTATGAAAACCATCAGGGAATGAGGCTGAGACAGAGAAGTCCTAGGAGTTCCTCAAACAGGGCCTGTGCACAGACTTACTTGATGACAAACTCACCTGCTCTGAGTTCCAGGGCTGGGGCAGTAGCTTGAGGGCACAAGGGACAAACAGGGAGGAACTGAATTGTCTGGCTTTAGGATGAAGAGTGGAGGGTCAGCTTTCTCCCAGGCAGAAGTTCTGGCAGAGGCCACTGTTTGTTTTCTGAGCCTTCACCCCACAGAGACCACAGGCAGGCACCATCTCTGAGTCTCCATCAACCTAGCTCACACTGTTCACTCCACCCACCCAATTTGCAGACCCACCTGATCCGCTTTCAGTGGCTTTTCCATACAATAGCCTATCTTGGCTCATGGTATAGACTTTCTTAAATGCTTTCAAAGGTTCAAAAACCTCAAACAAAAAGCATCTGGCCTCTGTGTGATCCAGGTCACTTAGTTCATAGTTTGGTCTCTCCCAGGCACCTCTAAGTCCAGTATCCTAGTATAAGTACCAGCCATCTGCAAATCACTTTATAGCCCATACCAAGTGGCCCTGGCATGACACACAAGGCCATTGATCTTGGCCAATCAATCTTAACCAACTGATACCTCCCAGGAGGCCCCAGAGCCAGTGCACCCAGTGGCCAGTTTCAGACTATGCTGGTGTGCCACCCAAACACATCCATGAGTGACACACTCAAGAGGAGGCCTTGGCATGCACAAGAGTCTGTTAAAGTGAGTTCTGCTTCATGGGGTCAGCCCCTGTGCAGCTGATCCCTCACTGTAGTCACAGCAAGTCCTCATAGCCATGCAGACAGCAATCAAGGCTCAGCTACAACAGGAGGTGCACACAGCTCACACAAGTAGGGAACACACTTAGGGAGCTTAGCTCAGGTGACTGAGAGGCTGTGCCCTATAGTACACTTACTACATAAGGCCACCATACTAAGAATGGAAGACATAACAGACATACCTAATACATGGAAACAAACACAAAGAGGTAGCTAAAAATGGGGAAATGAACAAAAAAAGTCCCCCCAAAATAACAGGAGAAACCTTTAGAGAAAGAACTAAATGAAATGGAGGCAAGCAAACTACCAAATACAGAGTTTAAAACAATGGTTATAAGGATGCTCAAGAAATTTAGTGAAAATTTCCACAGCATTAGAAAGGACATAGAAACCATAAAAAAGAGCCAGTCAGAAATCAAGAATACAACCATTAAAATGAAGAATACACTAGAAGGAATCAACCATAGATTAGATGAAACAGAAGATCAGATCAGTGATTTGTAAGATAGAGGAGCAGAAAACATCAACTTAAAGCAGGAAAAAAAAAAAGGATAGTTTAAGGGACCTCTGGGACAACAATATCTGCATCATGAGGATACCAGAGAAGAAGAGAGAAAGCAAGGGATTGAGAATCTATTTGAAGAAATAATGATGGAAATCTTCCCTCACCTGGTGAAGGAAAAAGACATACAAGTTCAGGAAGTGCAAAGAGCCCCAAACAAAACAAACCCAAAGAGCCCACACCCAGACACATGATAATTAAAAATGGCAAGGGTTAAAGACAAAGAGAAAATCTTGAAAGTAGGAAAACAAAACAAAAACAAATCAACAAATAAAAAAACAGTTACCTACCAGGAAGCTCCCATAACAACGTCAATGATTTCCCAACAGAAACTTTGCAGACTAGAAGGGACTGGCATGAAATAAAGTGATGAGAAGCAAGGCCTTACAACCAAGACTACTCTGCCCAGCAAAGCTCTCATTTACAACTGAAGGACAGGATGAAGCCTTGCAGAGAGAGCTTCACAGACAGGTAAAGCCAAAGGAGTTCCTCACCACCAAAGCAGTATTGCAAGAATTGTTAAAGGGTTTTCTTTAAGAAGAAGAAGAAAGTCAAGAAAATGAGTAATTAAATGGCAGTAACTACACACAATTATTTTAAATTCAAATGGATTCAGTGCTCCAATCAAAAGAAATGTGGTAGCTGAATGGGAAACAAAAGAAGACCCTTACGTGTGCTGTCTACAAGAGACTCACTTCAGATCGAAGGACACAAAGACTGAAAATAAAGGGATGGAAAAAGGTATTTCATAAAAATGGAAACAAAACAAAACAAAAATTTGGGATAGCAATACTCACACCAGACAAAATGTACCTTAAGACAAAGGCTATAACAAGAGAAAAAGAAGGGCCCAATAATGCCACTTCTGGGCATTTACCCAAAGAAATTCAAAACATTAAATCAAAAAGACATAGGTACCCACATGTCCATTGCCTCATTATTTACAATAGCCAAGATATGGAAGTGTCCATGACAAATCAATGGATAAAAAAAGAAATGAGATATACACAATGAAATAAAAGCCAGCCATAATATAAGATGAAATACTGCCCTTTGTGACAACATGGATGCATCTTGAAAATATCATTCTAAGTGAAATAAGGCAGATGGAAAAAATCTAAAACCATATGATTTGACTCATGTAGGATATAAAACTGAAAGCAACAGATGAGCAAACAAGACAAACAAAAACTCACTGACCCGGATAAGGATAAGGTGGTAACCAGAGAGAAAGGGGGTGGGGTGAAAAGGGTAAAGGGGGTCAAATATATGGTGACAGAGGAGACCTGACTTAGGGTGGTGAACACAATAAAATATACAGATGATGTACTATAGAATTGTACACTTGAAACCTATATAATTATATTAGCCAATGTCACTCCAATGTATTTAATAAATTAAAAAAAAATACAGACTGGTAAAAAAATATGCTGCCAGGGTATCCCCTCTGAGGCCCACAGGGGGGCACCAGTGAGACAAATCCTATGCTGCCATTCTGCAATCTTTGATCTTGAAGGCCAGTAAGACTCCACCTTCCCTACATTTTCCAGTGCCTACTGTCTTCAGGTGGCAGAACTAGAGTGAGCACAGAGTTTTATTGCAAGTCATTTCCCATTTCAATATTAAAGCTGAGGAATGTGTGAGCAAAGCCTTTGATTTCTGAGTAGGGAAATGGTGACAAGCCCGGATAGGAAGTAATTTAAAACACAAAAAGTCACCCAGTACTGTTGGTCATGCAGGATACTATCATGGCACTTCCTGTTAATTTTTTCTCTCCAGTTCTTTCTCAGATTTGCTCCAGTTCTGTGTATAGAGAACCCCAGTGACTAAAAGCAACCTGCCATTATATATCACTACCACTAACAGTGGAGGCTGAGCAGTGGCAAAGGAATCCATCCAATGGCATCACCCCCCAATGAAGTGTACACCTGTGCCTACCATCCTCTTTCTGATGTTTACTCTCCTGATGTCAAAGCCATACTCTAGCCAGAACAGTAGATATGGGGGTAAGTTTACACAGCGAACAGACCACTATTGTTCTCTCTTTGTTTTCCAGCAAGAAAAATGCAGAGCCCTGACTGTTGTGGCTCAGAGAGTTGGGTGTCATCTCACAAACTGAAAGGTCACAGATTCGATTCCTGGTCAGGACACATGCCTGGGTTGCAGGCGAGGTCGTCAGTTGGGGGCATGTGACAGGCAACTGATTGGTGTCTCTCTCACGCATCAGTGTTTCTCTCCCTCTCTTTCTCCACCCATTCCCATCTCTCTAAAAATAAATTTTAAATCTTTTAAAAATTATTAGAAAAAAAGGTGCAGAAAATTCAGTTCCTCCCACCGGCTATTGGACAAATGCCCGATCTGACAGTGACTGTGTCACAGTTAACCCTTCCCTCACCCATGCCCCTCCTTCACAGATACTTAATTGCCAAACTCTGTTCATTCTTCCTGCATTGTATTTCTTGAATTAGTCCTTTTCTTTTATTCCTGCTGCAATTATCCTTACTGAAGTTGTCATTTTTGTTCTTTGCTGGGCTCTTGCTGTATCTTCCCACTCGGTTTTCCTGTACTAATATCTACCCATCATAACCCATTTCTCATGTGACTTTCAGTTTAGTCTTCCTGATGCATGCCTCCAGGAACGCCACTCTCTGTTCAAAACTGCCAGTGATACTCTATTGCCGGCTGCTCACAGTCCGAACATAGTGATTCTGCATTGCCTACCAGCCAAAGTCCAACAAATGAATGGACAGCTTTATTCAGAAAGATTAAATTGTCCAATGACTCACATGTTACCCTTTGAATCAAGGACTGAGACTCAGGAAGTTGCTCAATCTTCAGTAGCCCATGCACCAGAGGTCAACTTCAATTTTCTTATCCAAACGGCTTTTTCTCCTCTACATCCCCCTTGTCACAATCAAAAAGTCTTTTCCTCTGTCTACTCTGAATGATCCCCCCTGCTCTTGAATTCTGTTGTCTTTAACTGTTGTTTGTTTGAAAAGTGAGTTCTACTCTCACAAATGAGACTAGCAAAGTAAAAAAGGAACAAGTGACTTCCAGGAAAACCACTAGCACATTGAGAGGAGAAGGGCTAGAACTTAAAACTAAGCTAATGGGTGTTTATGATCTTGTTTGTTTAAAACCCTGCCTCTCAGGACCTCCATCATCTACGGACTATTATCTTGATTGTGGTGGGTATTTCTCTGCTACACTTATGCTCCAATTACTCAAAACCTAAGTATTTATTATATATCACCACAATTAGATTGTAACATCAATCCATGATGATAGCAATGGTTTAAATGAGGATATCAGAGTGATTCATGAAGACCGTGGAAAGTAACTTGGATGAAAATGCGTAGAAAAATTACTCAATCACTTCACCCATCATTACAACATTGCTGTTTCTGGGGCTGCAGTAGAGACTAGGAGAGGCACTGGTTCTGCACAGGGAGGGGGTGGGGAGGGGGGGAGAGCTGGGCACACCACACCAAGTACAGTTCCGAAGATTCCAATGCCACAGAGCTTCTTGTCCTGAGTGAAGCATGGGCACAGAGGACTCTCCTTCCACATAGGCCTAGGACAGCCATTCCCCTATTCCCAGGAGCTGTGTGGGCTATAACAATAATAGCCTAGAAGGTTGAAGAGATAACTTTAAAAAATTGAAAAAAACACAAGCAAATACAAACTCAGGAAGACAACTTATAGTTTTGCCTGATTATTTCACGGCACTACACAGTTAGGAAGTTCTTGATCTAACCTGTATTTCTCAGCATGTTATTGTTTGTGTTATTATACATTGCTCATAGCCTCCTTGCAACCAGAGAAGTACCCAGCTGGCCTCTTGGCTTGGCCAACAGAGCTGTTGGAAAAACCACGGTTAAACATTTCTGTCCCTCCGAAGGGCCCTTGCGCTTTGCCCCGTGAGAGAGCTGTGGATCACACCTGTCACGGCGCGCAGCCCTGCCATACCCGCGAGAATGGACATGCTGTCATCTGCACCACTCCCACCTACTAAAACACGTTGGTAAATAAATCAAGATTTGTGCCTACACATCGACCTGACAGAGAGAGCTGCAGGGTCGGAATCGGGAATTGACTCTCCCCGCGTGTTCACAGCAGTGAGTGGGCCTGAACCGCACCGTGGGCGCCAGAGCGGGGCGCTGGCCCTGGGAAGCGGTCCTGTGCTGCGACCCGCGGGCGGCGTCGGCCTCTCAAAGCCGTGCTGCCCTCCGAGGGAGAGGGTAGGGCCTGCGAGCAGAATTGTCGGTGCGTAGTTGTGCCCCGCCCTTCCTTATCCATCCCTAATCCCTACAGCCTGCGAAATACAGGTCACTCTCGATTTAAAACAGCGCAGGTGTGACAGTGCGAACGAGGTGGGACTTGGGAAGGCCAGGAGGCCCTCTGCCACCTAAGTCGGCCATCCCTGGAGGGCGGTGATTTCTCAGGTGGCAAAGCAGGAAGTGGCTTCAGGGTCTTTCCTGTCTGGTAAGAGACACCTGGAGGCTGGAAGGACGGGACAAGGGCACAGACCCATCCATCCAATCCATGTTCAGGTTGCCTAATGTCTCCTACCTCAGTTTCCTCACCTGCAAAATAGAGAAAATACAGTGTACTTCGCAGGATTGTTGAGATGGTTTAATTAGATAAAACCCCGGCGCAGAGGAGCGACCATTTAATTTTTCTTCTTAGTATTAATATTAGCACGGGACCTCTGAGGCAAAGTAGCAAAGAAAGAGTGGGGAAGAGAGCGCAGTGAGAGTGACGGACGAACTGCCACCCCCACAGCCCTGCCGATGGCCCCACCGGGCAGGATGCAGAGCATTCTCTCATTTATCCCGGTCCGGCCCCTTCCCCGACAGGGAGCAACGTGCGGCACCACGAAGGCCTGCCTCCTGTCCCACTGGCGCTGGGATCCAGAGGAGACATCTCTGTCCAGCTTTTTGATCGGCACTCTTCCTGGCCAGCTCCGGGGGCGCACAAAGACCCATTCAGGATGGCTGGAGTTCTGAATGCAAGCAGATGAGCGCGGGGCCCAGGAGGGGGAGAAGGAGCAGCACAGCGCCTGGCACCAGCCCACGGGTGACCTCGGGCACGTGGGGCTGCAGGGCGCAGGTCTCCAGCAGCCGTCTCCCTCTTTGTTTCCCCTCAAATTCCTTTCTCTGATGGTGGTCCAGGGTGGGGAGGGTACTAGCTGCCAGGGCTGGGATGGAATGACCTCCTGGGAGGAGGCTGGGACTCCCGCTCCCATGACACCAACTTAATAATAAGCAGGGTGCCCAGGGGAAACAGGCCATTACTAACTGGCCTGCCATTTCCAAAGCATTCTTTTTTTTGGGAAAAATGCCTGTGAGAGGTTTCCACTCTGGGGAGGTACTGAGGACAGCGCTGAGGTGAGAAAAGGAAGCTTGATTAGTTCACAGCAGCCCCCCAGGGCCTAGGAAGTGGCCCACGATCTTCAAAACCCTGGTTTTCTCATCTGTGCGATGGGGCCTGGCCAAACAGTCTGTTGGAATTCAAAGAGTAGCTGCAGTGAGAGTTTCTGGGTTGCAATCTATTTTCTCCCGGCCAGCAGGCAGGCCCCAGTCCTAGCCTTCTTCTGAGTAGCTGTCTGGGTCTCAGGAAGGCCACCTCACCCAGGGCCCAGTCAGATGGCTGGGCCGGCAGCCCAGAACATGTCAGACCTGGTGCATCAGGATGGGCCAGCTCTGCAGCTGGACAGGAGAAGTTGCTCAAAGAAACATGCCCCTTGGACCCAGAGTAAAATAAGATTCCCTCCTTCACCTTTCCACTCTCCAATCTGCAAAAGGCCATCCCGATGACGTGGCAAGTCAAACATGGAACAGAAAACTGACATTTCCATGGGAAAACAGCATTTCCTGGATAGCTCGATGCAAAAGGACTGACAGGATTTTCTGTAATCTAAAAAAGCTTCTACATCAACTAACCTGGCTGTCCACCATTCCTGGAATTCACTGACCGCATTTATTGATCTGGGTTTCTTTCACACAATAGTAAAACTCAATACGAGCATCACCTCCTCCAGGAAGCCTTTCCTGACAACACAGTTTGAATCAGTGCCCCTTAGCATTCTCCCACAGCACCGTGGGAGCAACTCTCAGTCACGTAGAAAATGGCATTGAAATTGTCTGGTTATTTGTCTCAGTCTTCTCTGTGGTGAGGCACCGTACTTCATCTATCTTTTTAACTGTCACTTCTAGCCCCGTGTTGGTACAATGTAAGAGCTTAATAAATGTTTATTGAACTAAATAGATGTGTATGTATGCTGGCATTAGCTCCCTCATTTGTATTTCATAAGAGTATCTTTGCTTTCAGAAAGTTCTATCTCATATCCAACTGAACTTGCTCCTGCATGCACACATTGCTATATTTTCTAACTTCAGGGTGCAACGGCCTCCTTCTTATCAGAGTAACAGGAGAAATCACTATTGTCACTCACTTCTTTCCACCAAGTCACTTGACTTTAGCAGTTTAAATTAGGGATGAACAATCAGAATCTCAGATCTGGCAGTTTTACTTTTAACAAACAAATAGGAAAGGATTTTGAAGAAGAATTCTGACCAGAGAGAACCTGTTCATTTCTTTTTTCACATTTTTTTATTGTTCAAGTGCAGTTGTTTCCATTTTCCCCCACCATTCCCCCAACCCCAGCCATCCCCACTCCCCACCCTTGATCCTACCCCCCTTTGATTTTCTTCGCATGTCCTTTACAGATGTTCCTGAAAACTCTCCCCCAGTTATCTCCCCTCACCTCCCCTCTGGTTACTGTCAGTTTGTTCTTAATTTCAATGTCTCTGGTTATGTTTTGCTTGCTTTTTTGTTTTGTTGATTAGGTTCCAGTTACAGGTGAGATCATTTGGTATTTGTCTTTCCCTGCCTGGCTGATTTCAGTTAGCGCAATGCTCTCCAGATCCATCCATGCTGTCGCAAAGGGTAGGAGCTCCTTTTCTCTCTCTGTTTCATAGTATTCCATCGTGTAAATGTGCCCTAGTGGGGTTTTTTTGCATTCACTTACTGTTCATTTCAACAAGCTTTTGCACAGCACCTACTGTGTACCAAACTGTGTGTAATGGGGAATAAACAAATTCATCTTTAACCTAGAATACAAATAATGGAACACTTAATTTAATAAAAAGTAGCACTCCCCTTTCTTTGTGGTCTCTGTTAGAATCACCAAGTTTGTTGAGAATGTAGCAAAGTCCAGAGTGCTAAAAAACAAAAACAGACACAGTTTCCAATTCCTGAGTGGCCCAATGAAAGAACATGTTGGGGAGTCTTGCAGAGGCATTAGAAGATAAATGCCACATGCATGTTGACATTCACGCAAAAAGCCACTTGCATTTTCTCCGCTGGGCAGAGCTGGCCTCCACTTACCACACAGTCGGGAAGCTGGCAGGAGCTGCTGGTCACCAGCCTCCACACTGGCAGGCCCCCTCCTTTTGGCCATGGAGCTCAGGGTCTGCATGACCTGAGGCAAGTCATCTGGGGACATTTAGAATTCTGATCTAGTGAGCCAGTGGAAGCAGCATAGATTAGAACAGGACAGAAATCTGGCAGCCTAAATACCATCTGCTTGGTCTGAAGTTTTGGCTCTGGCTGAGGATGGGAATCTAGGGCCAGACTGGGAAAGCCGCTGTGTTTGAAGTTGGTTACAGCAGGTGGCGCAGGAGAGCAAAAACCAACCCTCAGTGGGGCCAGAAAGGAAGTATGGAATTAACTGTGCCCCAGAGAGAAGCAATTGAGCCAAGAAAGGCAAAGGACAACAGGCTGCATGGTGCGAGAGAAAGCCGACTGCCAGCAGGGAGAGTAGGACCAGCGAGGGGCATTTCTCAGATAAAGAAAAGTCAAGATAGGTCCTCAAGGGTCTGAATAAAATAATTGGATAGAGCACATTTAGGAAATTTGCAAAGAAAACAAAAGAGAAAAACAACATGCAATATTAACTTTAGGGGCAAGATAAACACTTCTAGAGCTGAAAGGCTCAAACCATTCTGACCCTGAGACAGCAATGGGTAAAGTATAATTCCCCAAATAGCCTTCCTCTACCATCACCAACACAAAACCACTGGTAACAGGGGGGAAAAAAAACAGAAACAAAAACAAAGAAAACATTTATTCTGGATGGTAAAGCTCTTGAAAGCAGCATTAAAAAATTTTTATCTACACCCTAAAGCTGCTAGACAAGCCACCTCCTCGACTTCTTATCCCCGAATAGCTGGCCTCCAAGTCATCCTATTATGGGACAAGAAGAGCAAGAAAGTTCCTCTCCTGCCATACCCTTGGCTCCTCAGTTACTGTGCCCCAAAAGGCAGAAAGCACCTCTTTATTTATGCAGCACAGCAAGCTGGAGAACTTTAAGCAGGTAAGCGTCCGAAGCACAGGGATAAAAATATCATACAAGATACAGGACTGCCTCTTTCTTCTAAAATATTACTTTCAAAATCAGTAGGTGCTGAAACATGCAGTAGGGAATTTACTGCATGCACTTAAGCTGTATAGATTGGCTTGAGAACAAATCTTAGGGAATGTAAGGAATTGTACTTATTTTTCCATTTTGTTTATTTTCACATTTTTACTTCTCTCACTGGGAAATGATCCCACATACTTGAGGTATGATGTTATAGAAATCAATTTTCAGTGTTTGCTTTTAAGTACGTATACAAATATGAAAAGTTTTGCATCGCTTGACAAATTGTTGAAACATTTGATGTGCTTGTTTTCAATCTTCTGCAAAAAGTGAGGTCTGCTCAACTAGGACATTAGATGAGTCAGGGGTCTGTCCTGGAACCTACTACTTGCAACTGATGGGGTGCAAATCACTATTTCTCAATGCAGAAAATGCAAATGCTAGGTGACCCAGGCTCCCACAAAGGGCTGAGAGCACACAGGGAAGAAGAAATACCCTCTGGGTGGGCCCAGAAAGGCTTCATGGAAGCAGATGCTGGAGTTGTTTCACCTGTCTGTGCCTTTGGACACACTGCAAGGGTGTCCAAACTTATGGCATCTCTGGGCCACACTGGAAGAAGATGCGTTGTCTTCGGCCACACATGAAATACTTTGTGACATGTAATCACCCACAAAAAAACCTCAAAATGTTTTAAGTAAATTTACGATTTTGTGTTGGGCTGCATTCACAGCCATCCTGGGCCACAAATTGGACACCCCTTGGTGTCCTTCCTCAACTCACCACCCTCCTTTTCTGGGTAATTTCTGGTCTTCTTTAAGAACCAGCACTAATGTCATCTGGCACACCACTCTCTGACCAGCACCTTGCCCCTGTGCATTCTTAGAAAGCCTGTGCAAGTCTCATTCCAAGAACATAACATAGAAGTGATGTTGGCGTCTCCAACATTGCCCTGTAACATTCACTCACCACAGGGCAGACTCCTGTTTTCCTGATGCTTAACATTTTTCCAGGTTCCTTTCCCCCAAAGTCCCTCCTAAACAGAGTTGCCAGATAAAAAGAAACTGTCCTATTAAATTTGCATTTCAGATAAACCATAATTTTTAGTATAAATACATTCCAAATATTGTTTGTGTTGTTGCATTTTTATTTGCTAAATATAGCGACCTTTCTTTTGAGATTGCTGAGCTCATGTCTTGTTCTCTACTCCCTGCTTGGGGACAGGGGACCAGGGCTTATTCAAAGCTGCCAGTGCACAGAACTCCCCCAGAAGAAAGGGTGGCACCCCTCGAACCCACTTCCAGAATGCTGGAAGAGCAATCTAAGGTCAGTTTCAGATCCATTTTGTGTTTTTCCTCCTTTATTGGGTGCATTTATTCAATAGAAATAAAGTTTAAATGTTACAGTTTGATATAAAAACACTTGCTGAATTATTTGGAAACAGGAGGGTCATCACTCACTTTAGATTTAAATGTGGTTTAATGGATTGTATGAACTGTGCGACTGTGCCAGCTTGAAATCTGTCAGATGCCTGTTTAGTTTCGAAGTGTGGCAGTGTAGACGTGGCGATATTCACCTTTTCAGTTCTTGTTGACTCTGTCAGCCCAGCCCCCGCCCCACCCCTCGGAAGAGGCCACTGGTAGAGATACGGCTGGAGAGGGTCATCTGAAGAAGTGCACGTAACCCCGTCAAGGGTGCCTACCATTGAGAGAGGTCTCCATGCTCAGTCTGCCCTCTTCATTTCACAGTTTTGGCAAATAGAACTTAAAACATGAACACGCAATGTCTTGGGTTCCTCTAACAAATCCCTTCAATCCAACACCATCATTCTTCCCACTCACAGCCAATCTCCCAGGGCGAAAACGGCAACAAGCATAACTGACAAAACAGCACACCTGTCCTACCTTTCTCACATCAGCACATACAGAAGGTCATCACGCAGCTGGGGTGTGTTGAAAAATATTTGGGAGACTCCATTTGAGACTTAGTAATAAATTAAATTTTATTAATTAAAATCTCCCAGTCATAAACCATTTTTCATTTTAAGATGTAAAAAATTAAAGTCACTCCTGCCTCATATGTTATATAAAAATACAGGAGCACATTAAATCAGAAAAAATGTAATGTTTATACACAGGCAAAGCAAAGAACAGCATGATGACAAAATGTCATCACCAAGCGGTGACTGACCTGATGCTAGGACACTGCAGTAGGAAGGGCAGAGGAGCATGGGCTCTCTTCCAGGACACACTGGTGGCAGAGGCTCTGACAAGTTTCAGACACTCAAGTTGTCATTACAGAAGTTGGGGAGTTTATTCATTTTTTTAAAGATGTTATTTATTTTTTAGAGAGAGAGGAAGGGAATGACACAAAAAGAAAGGGAGACATGGGTGTGTAAGAGACACATCGAGTGGTTGCCTCTTGCACGCCCCTAACCGGGGACGTGGCCTGCAACCCAGGTGCGTGCCCTGCCCAGGAATCACACCCGCGACTGTTTGGTGCGTCCAGCCCACTGAGCAACACCAGTCTGAGCAGAATTTGGGCAGTTTATAGAGAAAGCCACACAATGAATGTTCAAATAGAAGTGAAAATTTCTAAAAAATTATCAAATCCTGTATATGACTACTGTAAGAAAATTACAACTATCTATATCTCAGAAAATGACTGAAAACTACCCCGGCACCCCCAAACCAGCCACTGCACCCCAGGAAGCACTGCCTTATGTAAAGAGAGCACAGTGTTCTTGCCCTCTGGCCCACATCCAGCCCATTACTGGTGCACAAGCACAGTCAAAATGAGCAGGTATTGAAGAAGAGAAATAATTTTATTTTTCAACCAAATGAAAGTCTTCCCACCTATTAAGCATCGTGGAATACTGAAGTAAGTTACTCACGAAGGACTCAAGGACTATCTTCCACCCCTTGCCCTCTGTGGTGGGAGCAAAGGGCCAGAGCAACCATTCCATTCAATGCCACGTACAAAGCAACCATGGGATGCCTAACACTGAGCGAGCACCAGAGATAGAAAAAATGCAAAAATTTTGGTCCTTCCTAGGAGCAGCTTACAATGTGGAGAGTGAGGCCAACACACAAGGGGGCATACAAGGGAATCCATGATTTAGCTGAGTCACAGCCATGATGAGGTTCAACGATTCTTGAAATTCAGTGATTCTTTCCCACCGCCCCCAATTATGCTATGACGAGACACATGATTTCACAAAGCATCTGACTGTCTTTCTCCTGAACAATTCTCTTTTCTTTAAGAACTTGCCTTAAGTTTGACTCTGGGAGATGTTTTTCTCCTGCTGAAAAGTATGCCACATTTTTCCTGCTCAGTTGGTTTCAGAGCTTGGAACAGAGGGCACAGCACTGTCAAACATCACCGGTTGACTCTGTCCTACAGGCCTAAAATGTAAAACACAGAGGACTAGAGAGTTGGCTTGTAAGTGAACCTGCCAATTTTTAGAAAAAATTTGTTTCTACTCATTCTACTTCCTAGGCCTCAGCAGGATTTCCTCAAGCAGACGACTTTGAAATTGTCTGTCAACCTTGTGCCTCTCAAGACCTGTCTCCTTTAGCTCCAACCTAGAAAGGGTGAAGTACTGACCCATGTTGTTTTCTTGATTCTGTAATGTATGGCACACCCCTTAGGCAGTCCCATCTGAGTCCCCAGCAAAACAAAATTAATGTGTCTGGATTAGCGCCACTTGTCTGCTCTGTGGAACAATGACAAACCATTTTTTTTCCCACAACAGATACCTGATCCTTCTCCAGTTCCCATCAGCCTCTTTCTTAAATAATGATCTATACCTCACCTCGTGTTTAGTTTTATAGTTTATGAAAAGATTTCAAACGTATTTCCTCATTTGACCTTTGACATCTGGGCAGTAGATAAGATAGAGGTTTTATCTCTAATGTATCAATGAGAAAAACGAAGCTCAGAGAGTAAAATGTGAAACCTAAGTCACACAGCTAAAACCTGAAGGGGCATTTGTTGGACCAGGGTAGGAATCAGTATATTTTCCAAAATACCATAACCAGTCAGTAGATGATGAGAGAAAAGTTTGAGAAGGTTAATGTTGAAGGAGCCACCATGTTCCCTTCTTTAACCTCCTACTCGCAATTTACCAGAAGTCTCTGATAAAAAAATGTGTAAATGTCTGAATCACCTGTGGTGCACAGATTCCAAGAAAAAACTATAAGCACCCATGTACACACAAACACACATTTATATATGGATAAAATTTACTATTACTCCAGTATTTAAAATTCTTTACCACATTCCACATTGTTCTTCTCCATGCTGTAAGTACCTGGAACATAGTAGAAGTTCAATATCTATTGATTGAATGGATAAATTAATGCTTATCTCTCTCATCTTTCATATGTCCCAGAGTGGTCCTCTACTTCAGCCAGCCCCATATCCTTGCTGCCCCTTCCAGTAGCACTGGAGCATCGGCACATGCTCAGTGGAAGAGGGTCCCAGCGCAACAAAACAGATCAGTACCAGACCAAAATAAAACAGCAGTTTCTGTTCTGCTGAAGCAAGACCTACAAATTCTTGCCTCAAAGATGATTGTAAACAAATGAACGTTTTAATCCTTTGGGACAGATATCCTTTAAAATAGATATTTAAATCTCATTTAATAGCTGAATACACATAAGCTCAGAGAAATCAAATAATTAGCAAAAGATCATAGAACTGGCAAGGGTCAGAAGCAGAGCATGAACCAAGTCCTGACTGCTTAGTTTACCGTGGTATGTCTAATGACTAACACAGTGATCGGCCTCCCTGATATTCCTTGTAAGTGTCTTGGACACTCTACTTGGGGACCTGTGCACTGGTTATTTACTTGGCCTACAAGTCTCTCTCCTGGAAATCTGCAGGCGGACATCTACCTCCCTGACATGTCCTCTGAGACTTGGCACATTTTCAGTTACTCAGAGACCTCTTCCCTCACCACCCGAAATCACAATTCAACCGTGCCCCCACCTCCATCAGTCTAGACCCTCCTTATCCTGCTTCGTTTTTTGTAGGGCACATCTTTTTGTAATATATCATAAAAATTAGTTATTTATTATGTTTGTATATATACTGTCTAAGTAGGTTTTGCTATCGTATAGATTTTTATCTTTTTTAGTTCATGCCAGCAATATAGTAGGAGTTCATTAAATATTTGCTGACTTGAAGGAATAAATGAATTGTAGGCACTCAGTTAATATTTGTTGACTAAATGAAGAGTCTAAGCTAACCCACAAGTAGATTCCATTTGTTAAATGCCTTTTGTATGATAGGCCCAGTGACAGAAGTAATCTCATTTAATTAGCTCTCAAATCCTTTGAGATAGATAATTGAATCCCCTATTACTGATGGAATGTGTAGGCTCAGATAAATTAAAAAATTAGCCAAACACCCTATCACTGTTGTTACAAGGCAGAATTTGAACTCAGTACTTTCTAACTTCAAAGCTTGCGGTTCTCTCATCCTTCCACAGCCAGTCCTTCTCAATGTGCTCACATGGGTGTGAGTCACATAGAATATGCTGCCTGCAAAAATGAAATATTGCTCCATATGGAATAGGTATGTCTCCATCATTCATAGTCAATATTATTTTCCTGTTGGACTCAGACACCATAGCATTCACTACCAAAGATGAGTCTGGTTATTTCTCCCACTGTTCAAGAGCCAGGCAGCAGTTCCTGTTACTGAACTAGCCTGGTAATTTGCATTTCTAATCATTCAAGAATTTAATTAGTATCATGGTCTTAATCAGGTGCATTGAAAATACAGCTGATGTCATCAGAGCTTAATCAGTTTGAAAGAGAAGAGTTTTTACTGTCTGAATCTGCCTTCACTGGTATCAACGTGAAGGGTCTCCAGGGCTCATGAGTGAGGAAAGAAACCAACTTAAAATCTAGACTCTGTGATTAAAGACTTTTTTAAAACACTAGCTGGGAAAAGTTTTTGACACTGTAATATCACTAAGATAAAAATATGAAGGTAACAAAGGTCTGTTGGTATATAATTTACACATCATGGCATTCACCCATTGTAACTACAATTTACTGACTGTATTTAAATGTGCAGAGTTGGGCAACTATAACCATAATCTGGTTTTAAAATATTCCAATCACTCCCCAAATTTTCCTCAAGCGCGTTGCTGTCAGTTTCTGTTCCTACCCCCAACTCACAAGCAACCACGGCTCTGCTTTCTGTATCTTTGAATTTGCCCTTTCTAGAAATTTCATATAAATAGGATCACATAACATGAGTACTTTCAAGTCTGCCTTTTTTCACTCAGCAAGGTTTTGAGGTTCCTCTAGGTTGTA
>VMDR010013300.1:0-25182 GCA_007922815.1 Macrotus californicus | reverse complement strand
TACACATTAAAAGAGATTTAAAAGACATGCCAACCAATTGCAAAGTGTGAATTCATTTTTTATTTTTTTCTTTAGATCCTGATTCAAATGAATGTACTGCAAAGTTTTATTACATTTATGAAAGAATCAGAAATTCAAGCACTGGATATTTGATGATTTTTTTAGGTGTTGTTAATGGTAAATCACTGTTTTTTTTAATAGTCCTCATCCTTTATTTATAAATTAAAAAAATCTGGTATCTAAGATTTGCTTTACAATAATACAAAAGGGGGAAATGGGTAAGTATGAGGATGGGACAGGATGAGTCAGGACTTGATTATAGTTAGATGTGAGTGATGGATGCATGGAGAAATCATGGTGTTAGTGCACCTTCTTAAAATTTTTGTGTATGTCCAAAGTTCCCCATAATTAAAAATTTTTAAGTGTTTTATGATTTTTTAAAACTTTAGAAGCAAAAAGCATATATAACAAGAATAAAATGTATGTAAGTATTCACTTTTGTAGTCAGTTTGCATGTGGTTGTAGACTCTAGACTGACTTGGAAATTGGGCAATGATGTGTTTCAGAACCAAAGGACATGCCCTACATGACCATTTCCTTCTTTAGATTTTGAAGTTGTTGAGGTAGCTACTGTTAACAGCATTCCTCATTTCCTATCAAGATTGCAGACCAGTAAGTATGACCAATAGCCTTTGGTTATTTTAGAAGCTTCAGCAAGCTGAGGCCATCCTTTCAGAAAGGCAATCCCCAAACTATATCGAAGATGTATTTTTTCCCTTAATGAATAAAAAAATGTTAACTTAAGGCAGATTTAGAAATAAGTATGGACATATTTTAAAAACCAAATGCATAGTAATGATGCTTTAGTATTAAGAAATATGAGCATATTTCATATTTTAAGTATAAAGATATTTAAGGCAATTGGACTTATTAGAATAAGAGGTCAATTTGTAATTCCAGTTGAACATGTTAATTGGGTAATTCATGCATATTTGTGATTGTTAGTTTATATCTTACTAAACCTGCACCCATTCAGTTTGGACATTTAAGAGAATTTGGAGTTCCCCATAAGAAAGTTTGTTAATCTGATATTTGAGGCACTTAAATAAGGAAATAATATATACACAATTGGTAAATCCAATTTAAAATTTTTGAAATATGTTACAAAGTTTTGTAAATGGGTCCAAATATTAACCAAATTTTCCCTTATAAAATTGTTGCTGAATTTGCTACAATTATGAACTGAGTAAGATTTGTAGATAGAAATTAAACACCTAAAATAAACTAGGTTTTAAAATTTATAACTTTAATATTTCATGTATTAATTTAAAAAAGTGTCCTTTCATTAGTGCCTACATTGTTTAAGAAGTTAAGTGGATTTTTAATAGTTCACTTCTTATTGTATTTTTTCCATTACCATTTATTCCCCCATACCCTCTTCTACCTCCCCCACTCCCTTCCCCCGCCCCCACTCCCTGCAATCACGCCTTGTTGTCAGTGCCCATGAGTTCTTTTTCTTTTTTTGCTCCATCCCTCTCTTAAACTTAAAATACAAGCAAAACAAAAACCTCACATTTTAACAGTGAATTGCTTATTGCAACTCTCAAAATAAAAAAGAGTTTAATACAATGAATAGATGTGAATTTGGGGAGCCCTGATAGGAGCGGCACACTCCTGAAATGTCACTTTCGGAGGCTGTCAGACAAGGCAAGGGCAGGGGCGGGCCGGCGGGCAGGGCTGCATTAACATATTTCCTAGACGCTCCATCTCCTTGGTCCGGGGTAATGGATGCCTCCCAGCTCCCTGTGGACAAGAGAGCCCATCAGGCCAGAAGCAGATTAAAGCTCACCCACTTCAAATTGGCGGCTTGCCGCAGTTTGCCAGAAGGCTAGGGTTCAGCACAGCTTTAATAGAGAAGTCTGTAAGCCTCCTTCCCTCCATCTCCCTCTCTCCTTTCTTTAAAAGGAAATTGCACTCTCGGCAAACCTCTGGTCCTCCACCTGCCCTCCTCATTGTCCCCGTGCGGCAGCCCGGGCCCTAGGAAGGGACCGCCAGGTAAGGGAGTGAAAGCTGACAACTCAGCACTTTGGCCAGCAAACACCCCACCCCAGCCTCCACCCCACCCAAGCCTATTGCCCTACTCACACTGAACTGTCAGCTGTGACTGATTTATAAGACTGATTTACTTTCTGAAGAGTGTAATTATGCTCAGAGTTAAAAATTAATCAGGTGAGGGAATCATGGAATAGTCATTCTCAGGACCTTGAAGGACAAACTTAAGTGGAGACCCACCAGTGCTGCTGCAGAGCCTGCCTTGCAGGACCTTGCTGGCTGCAGGGTGAGTATTCTGAGCTAGCTGTCTTCTTAGTAAAAAGACAAAATGAGAAATCTTGCTGAGTCTCTGCAGAAGGATAATTCCAAGTTACCAGCTTAAAAGGTGGGGCAAAGGAGATTGTGTGAGAAAAATAAATTTTTAGAAACTGGATTATCTCCGAATAAGGATGTGGCTGTTGTTTCCTGTCAGAATCAGTAGCTTAACTACTTCAGCTTACTTTACAGAATAGTCAGCATTTCACTATGATCTTTGTTATTTTTGCTAATGCCGTAGCCCCCTCCCTTCTTCTTGGGGCGTTCCAAGATCCTCTGCGGATGCCTGAAACCAAGGATAGGACTAAACTCTATATATACTGTTTTTTCCTACACATACGTACCTACCTATCACAAAGTTTAATTTATAAATTAGGCACAGTAAAAGATAAACAACAATAACTAACAAAACAGAATAACTATAACACTATACTGCAAAGTTGTGTGAATGTGGTCTCTGTCCCTCTCGAAATATCTCATTGTGCTGATGTAAGATGATACAGTGCCCCTGTGACCAGGTGGAGTGAGGTGAGTGGCGTAGGCATTGTAATGTATTAGGCTGCCATTAATACAAGCGCTACTTGAACACAAGCCCTGCCATACTCTGACAGTGGAGCTGATAACCAAGATAACCGCTGAGTAGTAATTAGTGGGTAAGTACAGTACACAGTGTGGATTCACTGGACAAAGGGCTTATTCACATCCCAGGAGGGAGAGGATGGGACAGTGTGAGATTTCATAATGCTATTGGGAACCGTGTACAAGTTAAAGCTTGTCAATTGTTCATTTCTGGAATTTTTCATTTAATATTTTTAGACCACGGTTGACCACAGGTCACTGAAATTGTGGAATGCGAAACCCTCATTAAGGTCAGAACTACGGTACATAGTCCTTCACCTCAGTAATGTGTCTTGGTGGGTTCCATGTTCAGGGGTGTGTTCTTTTTAGCTAAGGAGTTGTTTTCTCCCCCACCCCCTTTTCCTTTGTGGGCAAAGGGCTTTTCAGTTACTTTAGCTTGTTTCTCAAAGTGTCTCACTACCTGCCTTCTCACACATCTCTTTCAATTTGATATTTCTGCTGGGACATAG
This sequence comes from Macrotus californicus, assembly GCA_007922815.1. NCBI lineage: Eukaryota > Metazoa > Chordata > Mammalia > Chiroptera > Phyllostomidae > Macrotus > Macrotus californicus. The sequence continues at coordinate 21,727 of VMDR010013300.1, read as the reverse complement.
TAGATTAATTTGTCTTATCTCTGAGGAGAATTTCTAAGAGTCCTATGACAGGTACCTTGCAGTCCAATCACATATCTCGTTTCTATAAAATGTTGCAGAAAAGTGGCTGCAATAGAGGCAAAGGATGGCACAGATTGAATAGATTACTGTCTTATCTGAAAACAGTCCTCTCATTTCTGCCATGAGATGCCATGATATCAACTCTAGGCTTCATAATTGGAAGGAAGGGACCATGCAGTCCACACCTGCAATGGCCCATTTTGTTAGCCATTCAAGTCCATAAACATAGCTAAGGATAAGGTTTAAAACCATCATTGTATGCCATCTCCCATCAGCTCCTCCTTACCCAGGCCCCTTGACCCTCTAACTCACTTATTTAGAAGAAGGCTGCATTCTTTGACCTGGAAATTGCCCTCTAGCTCAGAGCTGTGGTCATCCTCCCTTGGACCACCCATTTCTTCTCCTTGTCCTTCATGGCCTCTGAGTCTTTGATTGTCTTTTGCATCCTACCGTTTTCTCAAGCTACTTGTCAGTCCTTAGCTTCCTGCTGGTTACAGCAGAAGTTAGGTCCCGGGAGGACAGGAAGAAAAATGAGGCACACTCAGGAGGCTGACCTCAGGATGTGGCATTGTTAAGATATTCAGAATTTCCATAGACCTAATTAACAATCCTGTGGGTTTTTTCATCTGCTTCATTATGTTAAAAGTGACTGTTTTAGGAGGAAAAACTCAAACTTGTAGATATAAATGAAAACCAAAATCAAAGCTACAGGTAATGAATTATATATAATGGCACTCCAAGTCTGCTGTTGGGGCCACATTCATCTTTCATCCTCGGTAGGAAAGGTAGAAAATCGGTCACCACAGCTTGCTTTCTATTCGGTGGTAGAGCTCAGCTGTATCTTGCCAAGAGCCCCTCTTCCTTTTTCCAAACTTCATTTCACCACAAGTCCTACAGAGATCTCAGGGCTAAAAGGTGGTGAAAAGATGTTCTTCATGGAGAGATTAGATATCAAAAAATATGTCAGTAATTCTTATTTAAGCAGAACTGTTCAGAGTTACTTCTGTCTCATCACTCTCGCCCATTCAGATTACTTATTCCAACAATTAGTTTGCAATGTTTTTTTTTTTATTCATCACTGTTGTTCTTTCAACCAGGCGGGCACTTGCACTCTTAATTAATTGGCCTAGTGGGAGAGTGGGAACAACCCTTGGCTGGGAGCCAGGAGCCAGGTTCTAGTGCTGGCCCTGCTTCCCAACAGCTGGCTGGCCCTGGACATGTGACTTACCTCTTTGGACTTTGATTTCTGTGGATGCATAGTGAGGGAATTAGATTGGATCAGTCTTTCTATAAAATGTAATGCAAGAAGGCAGGCTTGGAAAACAGTGCACATACTCTTCTCTCTTCTTAGCAACTCACCATGAACATCGATGTCCAAAGAAACTTTATATTTAGTTTAACCAAGAATTACCCCTCTGATTTGACCAGAGAATACTCTGAATTGTCTTTTTTCCTTCCTCTCCCTCCTTGTCTCCCTCCCTCCCTCCCTTCCTGCCTTCCCTCCTTTCCTTTTTCCCTTTTCATATATGGTTCCTTAATATTACACAGAACCAGAGTTCTATGGAACTTGTTACAGGAAATGCAGGACAGAATGAAACTTCTCTAGGTTTGCTTGTTTGCTTTTTCCTCTATGGGGAATCTAGACCTACTCAAAGTGTTACAATATAAGAACCATGATGTTGTTTTAATTCTCATTTAATTGTTTTGTCGTTGTACTTACAGGATTCTTGAACTCTCATGAAATATGGACTAATGCCAACAAGATAAAATGTATCTCTAGAGAGTATATCACAGTATTTGTTTAACAAATATGGTGATTTATTTTTTAAAAAATCTACATTACTAGACTCTACCACCAAATGCCAGGAATATTTTATTTCCGCTATTCATTTATTCACTCATTCAAAGTAAAATAGAAGTTTTTAGTCTTTTATTGTACCTGAACTCCAGTGACTCTTTGAGGAATTTTTCTCAAAACAATGTACGTAACACATTAGCCAAAAAGTATGCAAGATTACAAAGAACGCATTAAAATATGTACATAAAAATATTTTTTAAGTTTTATGATATATATGTGCTTCTGTATTAATGCATTAAATGACAAGATCCAGTGGTGGATCTAATAACTGCCATAATTTTAAAGTAGTGATGAGTGCAAGTTTCTGTAACAATTGTAATGTGACAAAAGTGAGATATATAAAGAAAAAATTCATAGTAGCATGGTGTTTGATGTAGAATATGCTTTCCGAAGATTGCCACAATGTGGCCTTCAAATGATGCCAGACCCTCGGCATTGAATCATCTCCAGCCTTTGATCTTCCTGGGATCACACATCTCATGAAGCAAAGATAACAGCCCATCTTCAGAAGGCAATTGCCTTTTGTCCAAATTCCTGACCCACAGAAAAACGAACATACTAAAATTGTTGCTTGATGCCCCTAAGTTCAGAGTGTTTGTTATGCAGCAGTAATCATCATGAAAGCGCTATAATAAAGAGTGTGTGAGCTCTGAGAAAAGTGCTCCTGCATGCAACTCCAGGGTCAGGACTGGGGACTCCAAGAGAGCAGACAACATCTAGCTTTCTAGTTGGAGTGATTCAATGAGGTGAAGAACAGAGGAATAGATAGACCTTTAATGTAAACAAGAGTAGAGATTATGAGCTTCCTTTTGACATATTTTGAGTTTATGATGCTTGTAGGCATTCATGTGATTGAAAAGCCAGTCAACCTCAGAAAGAAATAAGCCAGGGTTAGGGATAAGACTTGGGGACATCAGTATGTACAAGATGGTGAAAGCCACCAGCTCAGTGGACTTCACATATCAATCAAGAGAAGGCAAAGTTAAAAAAAAAAATTGAGAGAGTAAACCTGGGAGAACGAACATGCAATGGGTAGAGAGAACTGGAGAAGGAAAATGAGATGTAGTCAGTGTGGGAAAGAGAAAGCTAAAGGAAAGCAATGTTGTATAAACCAAAGGATATTTTTCAAGCTATACATGCCCTCATCTTCAGAGGTTTGAGTTCACTTTTTTTCCCTAGTGGGTCCCCAAATTAAGAATAACTTACTGATAATGAGTGGCTTTTAATCAAGCAAATGATTTATGGGCAGAAACAGAAGATTGAGAATTGCAGCCATAGGTTAAAAGAAGTACGACTTGACAACTTTCTTGGCTCTGGCAATTAAAATAGTTGTAAATAGTCTACAGTTGCTTCCCTTCTAAGAATACTCAGAATGTAGTATAACTTTTTTATGGCGACTTGGGGTCTGTTTTATGAACACCAGACATCAACCTTATAATTAAATGATGCCTTTAGAGACAGTCATTGAAAGGATGATTTAGTTTTCAAAGAACTCCCCTGGTTCTGTAGTTGACTACTTAGTGGTTTATGCCCCCCTCTCTCAGGGGTTATTGTGGTTTGTGGTCTCCCCACACTGTGATTTTTTTCCTTGTTGGTGGTTTTCTTCTCCATTATCTTCAGGCACTCCTTCCAGCTCCCTGTGGGTCTAATTTAAGTATCTATTACTCCTTCTTTTCTGTCTGAGCTGTTGACAGCTGCCTCAGTTGCTTTTCTCTCTATTCCATCTAACCAGTGTGTTAGTTTTCTGGGGCTGCTGTAAAAAAATTACCACAAACTTAATGGCTTAAAATAACACAAACTTATTATCTTCTAGTTCTGAAGGTGGGAAGTTTAAAATAGATCTCATGACCTAAAATCAAAGTGCCCATAGGGCTCTATGCTTTTATGGATGCAATAGGAAGGAATCTGTTTCTTGGACATTCCAGCTTCTAGAAACTTCCTATATTCCTCGGCTCCTCCTCTTCTTCCTCCATCTTCAGAGCCAGCAACATTTGGTTGAGTCCTTTTCGTGTTGCTGTCCGGTTCTTCCCCTTCTGCCTGCCACTGTCACTTACACATTGCAGTTACACTGGGCCCAGCCAGATTATCCAGGATAAGCTCCCCATCTCAAGGTTAACTGGTTAGCACCTTGAAGGATATCTGGAATCCTAATTCTGCTTTGCCTGGTAATACAGCTTATTCACAGGCTATGAGGATTAATATGCAGATAGCTTTGGGGGGACCAGGATGGTGACGACCTCACTTAGGAAAATGCCAAAATAGTCCAAGAAAAATGAAATGACCAAATAACATGTGTAAAATTAGCTCATTTCATTCGCATGTCAGAGGACTAGAATTTTGTGGCATCTGTTTTTAGTAGATTGGTGGCAATTTCTCTTCAAACTTAAAGCCTCTTCTGGAAGGTGGAATGTGCTGAAACCTGACCATAAGATTAGCAAGGCAGAGGTTGCTCTATATCAGTTTTTATACTGCACCAATATGAAGAATATTCTAGACATTGAGGTAGTAAAAAGACTGTTTTAAATAGTCAACCAATGTATAGCAAATTAGTGGTAGACCTTCATGCTCCTAAATTTCTCTACCATGTCTAGTTTGTGCTACTCTGAGGTGGATTCCATAGCCATAAGGTACCAGGGTCAATGAGGAACTTCACGTTGTTCTAAATTAACATCTACTTTCTCAGAGAAGCAGGCATCAAGAAAGATTTTGTTTTTGCTGGATTCTGCTCCGAAGTTGAAGTGGGAGTAGAAGTTTATAAATCTATCGAATCAAATTGCATTGTAATCAGCTATTTAACTCTCTGTACTTTACTTGAGGGCAGGAACTCTGACTTGTTCAACTTGATTTCCCAATTTTGAGGCAGCTCTAAGTAAGTTTCTGATTTGAAAGGGTAGAAGACATTCCAGGCTTTAACAAGGGAGGATCGGGAAGATCAGAGGCTCCATCAGGGTAGCCTTTGAAAGGACAGCTCTGTAATGAACCAGTCTGACTTTTGTGAACAAGTCTGGGATCTCTCAGCACATGGGTTCAGACTCAGGCAGTTGCAGCACTAGATCTTGGCTGTCTCTCCCTGTGAGCCATTCACATGGCCCTGATAATGTTATGAGTATGTGTAAATTAAATGTGGCTACATGACAGCATTTTAAATATAGATGGTGTTGCATGGTGTAAAGTACCAGTTTTGAATCAGGGCAGGATTGGAGGCATTTATTAGTCTGCATCATCGAATTGCCTCTAGGCCTCAGGCCTTGCCTCGGGCTCGGGAGGTCTGCTACCTTTGATCTGAGCCCCAGAAGTCTGAGGTCTCATTGTTATCTGTTTTTCCCTTCTCATAGGAGGAACATTTTTCGTTATAGAGGCCTTCTTCCCAGCATTTACTCTTTCATATTTGCTTTCTCTTTCTCATCCCTACCAATACTTGTTTGTCCAACAACCATACACACACACAAACAGCCCCCCCCCCGCCCCGCCAGAGTTTATAATTTGATAGAGGATCCCTCCAGAAACAAACATATTTCTAAGTATAAGAATCACAGACTATCAATTCCAGAAGGCTCCCTCCAGAGTACACCTACAACTGCCCTGTGCAAACTGCCAGCCTCCCACCTCATTACAGTGTCTTGAAGTCATAAGCTAAACTTGACAGCCTTTAGGGGCCATTAGATTTATGATATGATAAATTATTTTAAATATTATAAATGATACAGAATCAGATATGGCATGGAGTAGTAGTAAATATCCAACTCATTTTTATGAAAACAAAAATGTGACAGATATCTTGGCAGCCTTCAGGGGTCTTTCACTTTGTCTTTATTTTAGTGACTTTGTTCCTCTTCATTTTAGAGAGAAACTTTGGGAAAGTTTGAGAGCATGGAGGGATCTAAAGTGCAACAGAGGATTCCACTTTCAGTCTCCTGGCCCTGCCCAGGTTTCCCCTCTAAAGCACATTGTTCAGCCTGGAGAGGGGAAGGGATGCTCTGTCCTCCTTCTCAAGGTCCCCATTGCATTCTGGGGAGTGACCTACCTGACCCCTGTCATGATTAATGTGGTTTCTGAAGCATGAGATCTGATTATGACCCCATGTTGTTATATTTAATTACAAATCTCATCACGGCCCTGGCCATAACACTACGTAGCCTTCACTGCAGTCACCTTTGCTGATCTGACCGCCTGAAGGTCCCTCCTTATGATTTACTCTAAATTGTTTTAGAATCATAGACTTCTAGAGCTGGAAGGGATCATGAGTTCAATCCCCTCATTTTACAGATAAAATTACAGAGGCCCCAAAGAGAATAAGTCATCTTCCAAAGGTCACTTAGTAGATGTGAGATTGAAATGCGGGGTGTCTGCTCCCCTGGCCAGTGATGGTTCTCTCTGTACTGCATTGCCCTGTAGGAAATCACACTTTACAACACCACCTACTCACTGTCCTTGCTTTGTGTTATGTGACAGCTTTATAACATGCACAGGTTATACTGTACTATCTCCCTCCATATAAGTTAGTTACAAGTTAAAATAGAACGGCAGAGTGCTTAGAGTTTTGAAGCAAAAGCACTTGGTAAGATTGTTTAGCTTTCCGGGCCTCGGTTTTATCTAGTAACACAAATGCAGACTAACCTGATCTCTGTGAAGAAAAATATGCTTAAAATGATAGCTAAGTAAACATAACTATTGTCAAATAAAAACAAATCCAGACCTACGTAAGGAGAAACTTTATTGAAAAGGCTACTGTAATAGGAGAATGTTTAGACCATAAGTTCTCTAAGCATCTCAGCCGTCAGGCAGAGAATGTTGCCAGTGGAGGTGGGACTCTTACACGGGATGGCCAGAAAAGCATTTCACGGACCCACGCACTGGAGATTGTGGTGTGGCGAGATTTATTCAGGTGGAAATAGAAGGCTGCCCCTGTGTCCCCTCTTCATCTGTCCTGCTGTGGAACAAGTCCAACCGTGTCTTTGGGAAGGACAAAACAAAGGCCCGTGTCTAGAGTTTCTGTTTTTTTGTGCCAGCATTAGCAGTCAGTCCCTGTCCAGGCTGCACTGCTTTACCCAAGCACTTTGTACTTGTCTGTCGTCCCCGCAGCTGGCTGCACTGCTGGTAGGCCTACATGGTCACTGCAGAGAGAATGTGCGTGTTTCCCGGGATGGGGGAAGGGGAGAGAGAGAGAAACCTGAGTTATCTCAGGCTTGGGACAGACCAGGCACTTTTTAAAAATAACCAATCAACTTTCCAAGTTTTCATGGGCTTCTTATGGGTCCACCCCCTGACCAACCTATCCCCCTTCCAGGCCAGACAGACAGGTATCATTGGCTCCCTTTGTGCATACCTCATCGAAGCGCCTTTTCCTGTACCATTTTGACTTGTACTGTGCGTGTGCTTATTTCACCCCATCTGGGCAAGTGATCCTGGGAGATTGAAGAGCCAGACCTTCCTCCCTGTACAGGGGAAGGAGTGTTGTTAGTTCCCTTTGTAGGACAATGCTCCTGTCCCCCTGGAGTGTGTGAAACTGTAGCTTCGAGGCTAAGCAAGAAGGCTTATGCTCCCTGAAAGATTATGCCCAACAATGTTTAATTCCCTTTGTTTTCTTCCTTTATTAATATTTAGCTGTCTATGCTAACAAAAAGAGCTTTTTATATATATATAGAGAGAGACGGATAAACAAAACCAAAAAGAACTAGGGGTTGGGCATGGGAGGAATGCGTGGTGTGATTGGACGCTTCATCAGGGAACGTTTGTCTTTGTGGTCAGCTGATTTTCAGGAGGGGTCCTTTAGAAGATACTGGTTCAGGTGAGCCAGAGTTCAGGGTCCTATTGCACTAGGAGAGACACCTGAAAGTTTGGACAAGTCAAGTTACAAGTATTTTAGTTACCAAACTCCAATAATTAAATTCGTCTGCTTGAGTGCTGTGGTCAAAAACTGCATGAGCAGGGGTTTACAATAAAGAAAGGAAGTAGTTTATTAGAATTTGGCAATCTGGATATGGGCAAGCTCTTGCTCTCAAAGACCTTTCTTCCCAGTGGTGTGTAGGTTGCAGATTACATAGGGCAGAATAACCATAGGTTAGGGGGTTCTGGGTTGTGTTAGGAACTGATTGGTCAGAGGTGAGATAAGGGTAATAAATCATTTCTTTAGGTCTTGAGGACAACTCTGAGGTCAGCACTGAGTCCAGCTTCAAGGTCCTGCCTTAGGGTTCAGAAGCTGAAACATAATTTATATTAAGATGTTATCTTTAGCCTGCCAGGGGCTTAGACCTTGTGATCATTAGTCAGAACTGGGCTTTTGTCTTCTGCTGCCTCAGAGGTCAGTGATCACCAAGGTGAGGGACTGAAGTCAGGTCAGTGAATTGTGCTGAAAGAGAAGGAAAAAAGACTGTTTTGAAACTATAGTTTAAATCAGATCAGAATTATGAAGACTCTCAGTTTCATTTTGTCCAGACTGGTCTGTGGGAAAAAAGAACTCAGGTATTCACTTACAAGAGAAAGAATGGGAATGTGGAAGGGAGAGCCTGTGTCTGATTTTGTCCTGGTTGAACAAGGATACCATCTGTGAGGGCCTTATCTAAGTCCCATGGGGCAGGTATTTCTTTACAGTAAGTGATTTCCTGGAGCACAAAGGAGATGGGGACTTCCTGACACCTTCAGAGCTCTTTTCCAGGAGCACAGGGCTCAGGTCCCGTTCAGCATTGTCTGTGCTTAGTGATTTCTTACCTTCTTTCAGTAAGGTTCTCTCATATCAAAGGCCTGCCTTTCTCACTGTCTCTTTCCTTTTGGACAGGGGAAGGAGGTAGTGGGGCTTGCCTCATATCCGAGAAAGTTAATTTACTAATCAGCACTTAACAGATCCTTCTTTGTCTTCTTAAAATGGGGCTAAACACCCACTTATTTGATGGAGTCTACAATAAGCGCATAAAGTCATCACTACTTGTTTCTCTCTCTTCACAAGCACTGAATAATGCTTAGAATCGAATGGAATAGGTAGGCCCTTTAGGGTGTAAACTTTCGACTCCTAACTTGCACTGGCTTAGGAACAGCCCGGCCACAAATAACAACTCCTTAGGTCACATGAACCCGCTTGCAAGAGCTTTGCATTAAACTCCATTTAATGCAAGGAGGCCACATAGTCCTTTGCAGCCAATTGCAGAAAGCAGTGGGTGGATGGCAGCCGTGATTCCAGTTCCCTAAAAGTTTCTTTCCAGCTAAGATGGGAGGCTTAATGCTTTCCATTATTTCTAACCCTGCTCCTGAGAATTATCGGGGAGAACTTGCCAGCTATGTGAAATACTTGGCCATTTTGCTATAATTCTAAAAATCTAAAAAGAGGCAAAGTGATGCTGGAGGTCAGAATATGACAGTTTGTTCCATCTTTGATCAAATCAGGCTTTGCAGTTGCCGAACCTCAAGGTTTATCAACCTTGCAAACTTAGCGACTCAACCGAGGTGGGCAGCAAAGGTCAGCAGTAGCTGACTTTTTGCTCCCACATTCATTGTGCAGAAAAAGGCAGGGTTTTTTTTTTTTAAATCTTTTACATAGTCCTAATGATATTTTATTTTAAAATCTTAAATCACTGCAGCCAAAGATAACCCAGAGATACAAATAATGAAAGTCCAAATTGGTCTGATGCTACATCTTTTGTCCAGGGATCTCCTATCACCTTTCTAAATTCCTGAGCAGTGTAGAAGCACACGCTGAGCCTTTTGGTAGAACCTGTCGTACCTGAAGGGTAAGTAGGTCACTGCCTATTACAGGCCTGGTTTGAAGGCTGTTGAAATTGCTCTTCCTAATGCCTGCCTGCAATTCTACTAGTAGATTTATTCTTTTGAATAAATCCTATACTAAAATGCAGAGTAGCCTGGGGAAAAGAGAGAGGTGAAATTAATCCATCAGTAGTCTAGTTGAGATTCAGTTTTTTTCGGAGCTGGTTTGGAGTCTGGGCAGGATGGAGAATTTCTAGGCTAGCTGAGCAAGACTGAATGGGAAAGGGTGGCTTGCCTGAGGAATATTACAGGGTAATCAGGAGATAATTCCCTCAGCTTCCCTCACTCTTTCCTTTTAATTTTCTTCCAAATTTATCTCTGCCTTCAGTGGAAGGGATATTTCACTTCATCTATGCAAGGTTCATCTTTTTACCTGCACTCGCCATCACTTGGTTTTATCTGAGACCTTTCTCCATCACTCATGATCTTGTTTTCCTGTGTATGCACTTCCTCTCCATCAATCCCTTCTCTTCAGTTTACAAATTAGCATGGATGTTTCCTTTTTAAAAATAAAATTAAAGCAAATACCCAACTCTTCAACAAAAAAGCAAAACACTCCTTCCTATAAATTTCAACTACTTATATTCTAAGGACTATCCTACTCACCCTCATAGAAAAGCTTCTTAAAAGAGTCTCTAAGAACGAGACTCTTTACCTTGCGAACTGCCAAGCACGACAGACTAATACTCAAACAAATAAGAATGCATTTTTTTCAGACAACAAAAAATCCAAAATTAGACTTTTGCTGGTATTGGTCAATGATGTCATTAAGGGTCATTTTACTATTTTGCCATCCTCAGTATGACAGCTTTTCATCTGTAGGTTTGTCACCTCATGGTGCCAGTAAGTAGGCTGCACAACTTCGGCATCACAACTGAGTGTGCATGGAACAAGGACATGGCCTGTGCTCTTCACCTCTCCAACCACTCCCACCCTGATTGTTTTTATCTGGGAAGAAAATACCTTTCCCAGAAGACCCACAGCAGATTTCTCTTTAAAATTAGTTGCTCATAAGTGGTGATTTTTATACACAAAGGAAATTTAGAGAGTGCGTGTTTGGTGTTACTGCTTATAGTGTGGAGATAGGTAAAGGAAAAGGGATTTACGGACCATTTCAATGTGGCCAAACAGTGTCTGCCACAGCATCTTTACCACCTCCCCTGCAAGTCACTTCTCACCCACGGAAATACACCTTCAGCCCACGCTACTCTGTGACTGGGAGTGCCATCAGTATTCTTAAAAGGATACGGCAGTCCCCCCCTTATCCTTGGTTTCATTACTCACGGTTTGGGTTACCTGTGGTCAACTGCGGTCCCAAAATATTAAATAGATAATTCCCCAAATAAACAATACCTAAGTGTAAAACTTGGCACTGTTGTGAGTAGTGGTTGAAACCTCCCACAGTCCTGCTCCATCCCGCCCAGAATGTGAATCACCCCTCTATTCAGTGAATCCGTGCTGTATATGCTAACCATCGTCACTCGGCAGCTGTCTCGGTCATCAGATCCGCTGTCATAGTGTTACAGCGCTTGTGTTTATGTAACCCCTTTTTATTTAATAATGGCCCCAAAGCGGAAAAGTACTGATGTTGGCAATTCAGTTATGCCAAAGAGAAGCTATAAAGTGCTTCTTTAAGTGAAAAGCTGAAAGTTCATTACCGTTAGTGGCATCCACTAGGGATCTTGAACCTATCCTCCCTGGATGAGGCAGGGGACTAGTAGAGATCAAATTCTTTAAACTCTCTGTGGTGTTTTCACATTTGTGACCCCTTGTTGAGCTTTCTCTTGTTTTGCCTCTTAAATTTCTTGTTGCTCCTTCTCTATGTTTCTGGGTTTTCTCTTCCCCCACTCACCAATTAAATACTGGTTTCCTGGAGTTTTGTTTTCTGGTCTCCTTATTCTTCTTTCAACACAATCTAACCAAACTATCTCAAATATGTCTAAGGCTTCCACCTGCACATTAATGATGCTTAAAGCTATATTTTGAGCTCAGAATTCTCTCTTGTGGTCCAGATCTCCATGGATAGTTGTCTATCTTTATTTGGATTCTTAAATCCAACATTCCCCAAACAAATTTATTATACTCCTTACAAAACACTCTGCTTCCTGTATTTCAATTCATCCTGAATCGTACCATAATTCCAATCATCACTCAATGAAAACAAGAAAACTGGGAGTAGGTTGGACTCCTCATTCTCCATTGTGCCTTATGTTAGATGGAAGTTTAAGCATAAATATTTTTATATCCATTTCTTACTTTCCATCCTCACTTCTGACTTAGTTTAGTCTTTTATAAATTTTTACCTGCATTACAATCTTATTATTTAGTTTCTAGTCTTACTATTTACATTCTGTATTATGCATTTCCACTAATGTATTTCCCCAAACATGACTTTAATCAGGTTACCTTCTTTATTAGCCAGGGTTCCCCCTGCCTCCATGATTACGTCTGTCCCATAAAGGAGAGCAACCAAGCATTCAGATGCTCTCTTTTCTAATGTGTTTTGCAGTGTCTTAGTAAAGGGTGTCTTCTGGACTCTCTTATGGAATGTGTTTGGGGTATGAGTTTTCAGGTTGCACATAATAAATCTGGTCGAACATTCCTATCTCCTTAAGGATTTGGATTCTCTCCTACATGTCAGGCCAAGACAGCCAAAGCTCATTAAGTGCTAAATCATTGCTGACTGAATAACCCCTACCTCTTCCTAAGATTGAACTGAGTGTTCTCTTCTATAATTCCCTACATGTCTCCCTTGCATAGAATTATGAAAACCACATACTGATGGTTGATTTTTTCTATCTCTATACTTATGATTGACAAAAACTGAATCATTTTTAGCCCTGGCTGGTGTGGTTCAGTGGCTTGAGTGCAAACCTGTGAACCAAAGGGTTGCCAATTTGATTCCCAGTCAGGGCACATGCCTGGGTTGCAGGCCTGGTCAGGTCAGGTGTCCAGTAGGGGGCGTGCGAGAGGCAACCACACGTTGATGTTTCTTTCCTTCTCTCCCTCCCTTCCCCTCTATCTAAAATAAGTAAATAAAATCTTTAAAAAAAAAAAACCTGCGTCATTTTTGTGGCTTCTGCCTCACACAGTACTGGGACACAGCAAGTGTCACAGAACCCACAGCCTATGCTGTCCTGGAACAGCTGCGGGTTCCAATTGACTGCTGCCAGGAACCGTGACTCCCAATGCCAGAGTTTGGTGAAAAAGAAAGGAATTGTTTATTTAAAAATTATACAGATTTTTAAAAAAGGACGGAATTCAGCTGTTAAGTCTCACTCTCTTTAAAACTCTCCCACGCACACAGTCCTGCCTCCCTTTTCCAAATCAGGCCAGTTTCAGTATATGCCAGTCAGAGGTTCCGCCCACAGCCCAGCATTCCCTGTCACAGTTCAGCATCCCAGCCATCTCCCATTAATCTGTGCTTGGCTGGGCAGGTCCCGCAATTCGCAGCACGATCATCCATGTTGCCCTGTTACCCAGGCAGGTTTCTTAGTGGTTCTCCTCTTTCTTAATCCAAAACCATGCAGCACCTCCTTACGCACCAGACTTCATGGCAGGCCAGAGGGGGCCCTGCTACATCCTTTCAAAGCACAAGGCAGAAGTCCTCATGGTGGCCCACCCTTAGTTTAAATCCTGACCCTGGAGCCTCTCCTCATCTCCACTCCTCCCACAGGAACTACAGTTCCCAGTTCTCCTGTGTTGTTTACATTTATTCAGCTGACAGCCCCAGTCAGGACAAGAGTGGCTCAGTGATCTGGGGAGACCTCCCCTGGCTGCATCAGGAGTCAGGATATAACTTGAAAGTCATGTCCACCTTGCCCCAAGGTGGTAGCACTGCTATTATCTTGCCTTTGTTATGAAAAGTATCTTAAGCCATATCATCTGCTACCCCCATCCCTCAACCATGGGCTATGGGGGCTTTGGCAGCCCCTCAGTCTACACCGTGTTTCATAAGTACACTTAATGGATACAAAGATAGCTTGAGAAAGAAATATTTCACATTACTCTTATTATTAGTTTCAAAGGCAATTTTTAAAAATTTGATGTAATTATCAATGTTTACTTATAGAAGATCAAGTCTTAAGAAAGAATAATGAATGTTTACTCTTTAGTCAATGGTGAATTTGCCCCTGCTGCTTTGAGATACCGTTTTTATCATGCAAAAGTATTTTTAAAAATAGATAATGTAAATCACTTTTGGGGTCTAAAAGTAGTTTATTTGCTGAAGGAGTTGGTGATGTAAAGTTTTATTTTGGTTAAATAATTTTTGTGATGATAGAATGCGGGAGGCTAAAAAGAAATGTTTTATTTAACTACACAAATCCAAAACATTCCTCACATGAGTCTTTTTAATTACATTAAAAAAAATTTATTTTATAAGGATGTTATATTTATAGAACATTAGGAGAGGAAGAGAATTAGGGCATAATTCAGACAGTTGAACGCATACTTTCTGAAGCTACAGTCCTGAACCTCTTACATAATTCTCTCTCGTGTGTGGGATTTTCAAGCATATTGAGGACATGGTGGAGAAAAGATAATGTACCATTTCCAGAAATTGCAAGTTTGTAGTCAGTATTAATTTAACTATGGAGAAGCTACAAATGAACTGTAGAGACGAGCCGATCAGTCCCAGGAAAATTGCTAGGTCAATCAACACAGGAAGTGTTTAGTGCCTGGAGAAAGATCATGAGAACCTCACTGGTGGCCTGTGACAAGGCCCAGGGTTTCAGAGCATGTAGAAGACATTTCCAAAAGGTGTTCTACCTCTTCTTTGAAGAATACTATGTGTGGTGAAAAAAAACCCAGAAAACAATGTTTTCAGTGCTAGTGACAGTAGTGAGGAGGCATAATTCCGGTTAGGAAAGTTTCTGAGTTTATAGTTCATTTTAATGTCTTTCCCAGAATTCCAGATGTACTGTGAAATACTTTTGGTAATTATTTAGAAAAATGTGAATATTGTTGGTTGTTTTTCAGCACTGAAGAGAAGCAAATGATAATAGGCTGTTTTGAATATTATCTGACAAGGCAAAAAGCTGGCTGCTGAAAAATAATCTCTACCTTAGTATTTTCCAATAAATAACTTGTAGAAGGAGAGCAATCAGAGCCCAATTTCCATTTATTTTATAAGCAATGGCTTAATAAGAGAGGACTTCCAGCTTTGCAATCTCCTGTGCTGTATCTTCTGTAGTCTTATCCAGAAGCCGATTGCAAACACCCTTCAGATTTGGGGAATTTTTTTAGTGGCCTTTTTTTTTTTTTTTCTAAAGAAATCTAATTGGGGAAACAAATTTTCACAGACAAAACTCAATAGGGTAAGAAAAAAAAAAGTATCTTTGCTTTACTCTTTCCCCATCCTCACTTATACCGAAAGAAAAAAATCGTCTTGAAAATAAACAAGCAACAGTAATGATGACTACCTTAGATTAGATTCAGTGTTGTGTGGAAGGTTGAGGTTTCCCTCTATGTTGCTCCTGCTTTGAGAGTTGTTTCTCTCCTTATATTCTTTTCTAATTTTTGCTGGCATTCAGGATGTCTCTTTCTTTCTGCCTCAGGCTTTTCTGCTCCCTGAGGCTTTCTTTGTGCTTTTTCAAGTCTCTATTATTTCCCAGGCTCCTTTTCCCCACCTCTAATCCCTGAGAACTGCGATAGCCACTCAGATGTTTCTTCAGTTTGTGAAATTCATCTTTGCTGGGGAAAGAGAACCTTTTGCATTTTACTTCCCTAATTTGATAGCTGAAAAGAAGAAGCTAAAGAAAAGTGATGAGCAGGATTCACAATCACAATAACCAACGTTTATTACATTTCCCCGAGTCAGGTACTATTCTAAGGGCTTGGTAGGTGATAGTTCGTTTAACCCACATAGAAATTCTATATGGCACATTCAATAGTATTTTCCTATTGTACAGATGAGGACCCTGAGACCCAGAGATCTTAGGTAAGTTGCCCAAGTTTAGGATGTCTTGGAGTTATGATTCCAGCCCAGGAAGTCTTACAGTCTTCTGAGCCAAGTCCTTTCCCCCTCTTTGTACTTGCTGTTGTAAGTCTGAAGTATTTACTGTTCACTGCAAGTAACAAGAGATTACCAGACGGTAACCCTCTGAGATCTGACATCATGTTGACACTATGCCAAGGAACACATGTGCATCTGGAAATAAAACAGAGTTTTACTAAATACATACTACAGTCTGATTGGCTTTGCTGGATTAAATAAATCAGTACAATTTGTACTTGGAACCGGATTGCCTTTTTCTGGTCCCTCAGCCTGGCTGCTCGGAGTAGTGTGTGTGTGCATTTAGCTGGCTATGGTGAATGGGGTGGGAGTGTGAAGGTCCCTCCCCTGTGGTGTCTGTGTGTTTCAGGTCTTTCGCAGACTCCCAGGGGCAGCAGCCAGAGACCCCTTCTCTGACCACCCTTGCCTCTTCCCGTCTGATCTCATCAGACCGATATGTTCTCTGCTCTACTTTTTCCGAATACGTAGGCCATGATGAATGGAATATTTCACCTTTGAACATAAACACATAGTATTTACCCTTCTTTAGTTAGAGTATCCCCCAAACAGAGCAAAATACCTTTTTATATTTTCTTTTGAATTTGGGTATCTGTTTGGGCTTATTTCACCACCACTTTTCTTTTTCTAAATTCAGACTTCTGAGTAAAATAGAATTGTGTTTTCAAAGAAACAGGACAGTTTATTGGAACAGATAAATAGAAATCATCTTAAGTGCCCAATTCAGCATTCTTCAGGTAGATTTCCTGAGAAGATACTGGGGAACACCTGGAGGTCTTGGTGGTGGTGACTGTGATGTCCTGTGGTCTGTGGGGTTTCAAATCCCCTTCCCTCCTTCTCAGCAATCACTTCCTCAACTGCCCCAGGGGCAAGCTGATGCAGCACACAGTGCGTGGTTATTATCTCTTATCTTTGGACAATAATTAATCCAGAACAAATTAAAGAATACCTGAGAGTTCAGGCCTTCTCTGATGTTTATAGCTTCAGCATAAGAAAATCTAAGAAAAAAAAATGGGTAAGTTTGATCTGAACCTTAGGGAAGCAGAAACCTTGTATTTCTAATTAAATTTCTGACTTGGTTTCCAATCAATACACACCTAAAGAGATTTGAAACAAAAGAAAATTAATATTTCCTTCGGTCTTGCTAGCTCCTTTTTTTCTTTTCTTTTCCTCTTTTTTTTTGAGAGTTTAAAGCAAAGAGGAACTTCTCATTCAGGGGCAATGAATTTGCCAGCAATCAGAAATGTCTCGCCCATTGACTTAGATGAAAATTATATCTGGTTGTGTAACAGTCCTTTCTTTATCACTCCACATCCACATAAGCGAACACAAGTGAGTTATATTCTGTATATACAGCCACAGGAAAGAGCACATGCTAAGATGAGGAAGCAGGGTGCCCGTATGGGTTTCTGAAAGGCTGAGATGAATTCCACAGATACCTCATCTGAAAACCAGTAGTGTTCCAAATATTTCTTTATGAGAAAATATGAATATATTGTTCAGAAACTACCCAAAACTATATAAAAAAAACTCTACTCTTGGAAATGAAGTACTCTTTGTATAATTTCATCTCCTACATGTTCCCCTCTAGGGCCACTTCTGGACATCCTGTGAGTCAAACTGCTGAGACATAGTTTCTCTTATGCTTGCAACCCTGAGTGCAGCCTAGGGTTTCAAGTTCAGACGATGAAAAAAGTCTCTGTGAAGCAGAATTTCATAGGGAGACCTAGCAATTTACCCCGAAGAGGCAACATTGTCCTGTCACAGAAGTGAGCCCACTGAAAATAAGCTTAAAATTCGGGCTTCCTTTATGTTTGTCATTGTATATTATTTTAAGTATAAATTGCAACTTCAGAGGGGATTTGAGGAGTATGTCTGACTATCTGATGTCCCATTTTGAAATTAACAGTCTTTCTTTGTTGTTGATGACTACTCTTGATCTGGAATTTATTTTTTATTTACATATCGTGAAAATTTTCAAAAACACAAGTGTGGAGAGAATAGTATAATAAACTCTTAATTACCTGTCACTCAGCTCCTTATTTTGCCAATGGAATTGGAGCTTGTATTTGTTTATCTTGTTGTCCACTTGCTGAGAGAATCTAGAAATTCTTAGGAATTTCCTGTCCCATCAAATAGCCCTAAAAATGGTGAAGTTGTCAGCATTGATTAGTCCCTTCCACCTCTCTTTATTCCTTGTAATTCTCACCTGAAGATATATATTTTTAGTTGATTTTAGAGGAAGGGAAAGAGAGGAGGAGAAGAAGAAGGAGAAAGAGGAAGAGAGAAGAGAAGAGAAAGAAGAGAAAACACCGATATGAGAGAGAAACACTGATCCTGCATGGGACACAACTGGGGATTGAACCCTCAATTTAGGCATGTGCCCTGACTGGGAATTGAACCCACAACCCTTTTGGTGTACAGAACTTGCTCTAACCAGCTGAGCCACCTGGCAAGGGCATTCCTTCCAGCTCTTAATGTATGTCATCTTATAGTCATTTCCAGATATTCCATCTTCCTAACTCTTTAAATTATCATTGGCACAGCATTTTTGTTTCATGCCTGTTTAGAGTTCACATATGCAATGGGAGCAGTTTTGAGATCCTCTGGGCTGCAGCAAAAAAAATGGGGCATCAGACGTGTGCAAGCTCCTTGCAGAGATACCAGTGATCTGAGGCAAGACAGAGGAGAACTCAAAGATGGCACCTGCAGACCTCTGTCTTTGGAGGAGTATTTTGGTAAGCCTCTAGATATGTGTTAGATTAGATCCCTGATCTTCAGACTGAGGCTTTAAGATATGCAAAGTTCTCTTTCACTGAAAGATTAGACACTTTTCAATTGGCTGCCTCTGAATTGGGCCCTGGGGTGTAGGCAGATGAGTGCATGAGGTCTTTAAGAACCATTTCTCAGTTCTCAGTTTGTTTATAGCCTCTTAGGTTTCATGGATCCAAAATCCATTGGCTTTCAAAGCTAGATGTTGTGTGGACTCATTTCTCAAGTGCAAATCTTAAAAGTTGGGGTGCTTGATGTGGGGTTTAAACCCTTTGCTTTTCAGAGATAAGCTTGGGGTTTTGAGATCCCTCCTGATTGTCACACCTGGGGTGGGCTTTATGGCAAGATTGTATCTCAGCCTCTCCTCTCTGTTTTGATGTGGATTTTTTTCTTGTTTGCCCATGTGTCGGAGTCACTCAACTAGTTTTGAGTTTCTTTCAGGGGCAATAATTTCATAGGTAGCTCTAGAATTAGTGTGTCCATAGAAGGAGGTAAATTCAGGATCTTCCTATGTCATCATCTTGAACTGGAAAACTCAAGATTTCTGTTGCATCATTTATCACTAGAGGTTACTTGTTACAGTAGCAGAAGTCTTTCCAGATGTCGACTTTCTCTTTCTGTCCATCTACATTCTGCTTCCCTTGTTCTTCTCATAAGAATATGAGGCTTACCCAGTGGCTATATTTGACTTTAAGTAGCCCCTGATATAATGGCAAGTAGTTACACCCTGCTATTACTATCATAACTACATTACAAAGGAGAAAATGGTGAAAGAGCTAAAAAGTAAGCTAAAAAAACAAAACTGGTGTATTATTTGCTGTGTATTTTGTGAGTATGGATCCCCTCTACTTTGAGACTAGACCAGCTTTTTATTGGACATCAGTGATGTAAACAATGACTCACTCGGAGAGGACTTGCCCATTTCACAACACTGTCTGTAGGCACAAAAGTGAGAAATGAATAAAAAATGTTTAGACTCACCCATACGAAGGAAAGAACATGTCCTAGGTCTTCCTTTTACAGGCATGGCAGGATGTGGTGCTCTGCTCTCTTGACCACATTAACCATCCCTACAAGAGAGGCGATACTCATTTCTTTGCCTTTTTTATCCCCCTTCCCCACCTTACCCTCTCTCCAAGTGTGGTGAGGTTCTTCAACAATACTGCTACTGGAGTGTGCTATGAGTGGCAAGCAATAGCAGCAAGAGAAAGTTGCTTCCTGCAAACTCCATTTACTGTAAAAAATGTGAGGATATAGGATTAATAGATTTCCTGGCTTTAATTCAGGACCAGTAGCATAGAAACAGTGTTAAACACATGCTACAGTAGCAGGCTGCAATGGGGGCCCTGGGAGAGAGAGGGGGTAGGAGAGAAGGAAGAAGTGCCCTAGTTCAGGCTGCTATAACACAGTACCATAGACTGGGTAACTTATAAACAATAGACATCTATTTCTCCCTGTTCTGGAGTGTAGAAGTCCAAGGTCAAAGTGTCAGCATGGTTGGGTTCTGGTAAAAACCCTTTTCTGGTCTGCAAGTGATCAGTTCTTGTGTCCTCACATGGTGAAGAGAGCAGTCATCTCACTGGTGTCTTTTTCTCTAGGGGCACTGATTCACCCTCATGACCTTCCAAAAGTCACATGAAATTTTTAAAATATTTTTTGAATTTATTGGGGTGACATTAGTTCACAAAACCATACAGGTTTCATGTATACAATTCAACAATACATCATCTGCACACTTGCATCATGTACCATTGCCCCAAGCAAAGTCTCTTTCTTTCCCCATTTATCCCCGCTTTGACCTCTCCACCTACCCTCAAGCCCTCCTATCCCTCTGGCTATCACCACACTATTTGTTGACAGTGTCTATAATATATATATATTTTTTGGATTATCTGGAAAAAGTCCCATCATTGAAATATAATGAGAACAGTTTGCTTGACATCAATGTAACCTGGCAGGTAAGGAGGGTGGACTGGAATGCACATGAGTGAACAATGAAGACTTCACTGTACTAATCAGTGGGGGCAGTAGAGGCCATTGAGTGAGCATGTGTACTGTGTGGCCGTAGCATTCAAAATGACTGAGTGTGTAGAACAATGAATCTGCATCAAATGTTGCGTTAAGCTTCAACATTCCTCCATGGAAACTATTTGGATGATTCAGAAGGCTGTGGCTATGGGCAACTGGTGATTGGCAGCTTCATCAAGACAGTGCACCCACTCATGCATCACGTCTCAGTCCATAACAAGAAGAGAAAGAGGACAGTTGGATACCTGTTGGGAAGGACTTTATAATGTTAGAAAGGTAATAACCAGGGGATTTTTTTCAACCTTCTCTGGACTCAAGTGCATTCTTGGTTCTGTAATAATATGAGTTTATATTTTCTCCTTCCCTCCCTTCCCCCCTTCTTTCCTTCCTGCCTTCCTTCCTTCTTCTCTTTGTTTCCTTCCAGAAGTTACTAGCCATAGTGAGAAAATAATATAGAATGTATCTGTCAGCACTTTGATCTGGAGCCCTAGTCAATGTCCTCATTCTGCATTCTCTTGTAGATACTGTTATTCATATGCTGGTTTTGAGCTTTTGCTTACTGTAGCTGACAGTTATGTCTTTCTTTTGAGTTCTAGAAGGAACAGAGACGAGTCATCCAAGATCTATTTTTGCAGAATTTTATTAAATTTTTCTCAAAAACATAATAAATGCTCATTGATGAAAATATAAACAAATAAAAAAGAACAATATGACACAAAAATCATCGGAATTTACTCCCAACATTCAAAGAAACTCCTGTATTAAGTATTGCTAAACATCTAAAACTCAATGACTTAAAAAAGCAATAATTAATGCTCCTGGGTTTACAAGTCAGCTGGGCAGTATTTCTGACCTGGACTGGGCCTGACTGATCTCAGTTGGGCTCATTTTTGCAACTGGCACTACTGGTAGGGCAGCTGGGCTCAGCTGGGGTCAGCTAGGGTAAGTGGGGGGCTGTCTGGAGTCTGGCTGATCTAGGATGGCCTCAGCTTGTATGGCTTGTTTCTTCCACACGGTCTTTTGTGCCCGGCAGGCTAACCCACGTTTATTGTTCTCCTGTTAGAAAAAGTGTTCCAAGAGGGAAAGAAGAAATGTTCAAGGACTCTTGGGGCCCAGGCTTGTCACTGGCACGTTGTCAATTCTGCTGAATCTTGTAGGTCAAAGCACATACAAAAGAGTAGGAAAACAAACTTTACTTCTTAGTGGTAGAATCTCCGAAAGAAGTGTGGAAAATTGAGGCT
>VMDR010013299.1:0-25180 GCA_007922815.1 Macrotus californicus | reverse complement strand
TCCTTCCCTTCTCCTCTCTCTAAAAATAAATAAATTAAATCCTTTAAAATCTTAAAAAAAACAATGTGACATGCAGTGGGTGTTCATGACACTTTTGGATTCTCCACGTCTTTGACTTCTATTTATCTTTGACCATATTCCTGTATAGAAGTTCATTTCATCAATGTGATGTATTACTATCCCTCAGAATCTATCATATGGTATGAGAGATACAAAGATAAACGCAAAAAAAATCTCTTTTTTGATAAACTGGTGAAGATTAACACTAGTTAAGACAGGCAAACAACATTATAAGAAATTTACATTATTTTGAACATACAAGAGAAACAGTTGGGAGAACCAGAGAAGCCTTCAGAAAAGTTATATTTGAGCAGCATCTTGAAGAATCCATAGAATTTCATCCATCGCATGGGAAGAAGTGGAAGTTCAGAAGGGGACAAAATCCAAGAAAAGCCGTGGAAACCATCAAACGTGGGCAAGCACTTTGGGAAACAACTGAGCAGGCTCCATGGAGACAAGATGTCCTTCTACACGGCGCGGAGACATTCAGACGGAAAGGGAAGGTGGGTAGAGAATCAGATGACAAGAATAGGAGTTTGGGCTTAAGTCCCTGAAGGCTTTCAAGACGGCTATTCACATGATCAGCAAAATACATAAAATGGATAAGGAAGCAAATTAGAAGCAGGAAAACCAACTAGGAGGTTATTGCAGTAGTCCCTCAGAGAATGAAAATAAAAGCCTAAAGTAGAATAATAGACTTTTGAGTGGAGGAAGGTATAGATGTGAGAAATATATGGTGGTTTGTAGACCGTATAGATATTTCATTTGGGGGGCATTTGGACAGAAGGACATTAAATATGCCTTCTTGATTTCAGCTGGGCTGTCGTGGCACTTCTACAGAAATAGAAAAATCATTGGAAAGGTAATAGGCAGAACAAGGCTGACTCTGCTGATCTAATTTAAAATGCTGCAGATAAATGAAACTGGGGAAGTACCATACTGCAATTTAAATGTTGAACTTGGAATTGAGGAATGTGGCCATAATTAGGGTTTGAGATCCAGGAATCATCTTCATAGAGAGGAGAGTCAAAAATTTCAGAATGATTGAAATCAATTAGTAGAGAGCAGAGAAAGCTAAAAACAGAACACGACTTTGACAAGAGAGGTTACTGTTGGCAGGTTGAAAGAGGAAGAGGAGCCAGTACTGGAGACAGCCAAGGAATATTTGGGGAGAACAGGTGGAAGATGCTGATACCTGGATCTGGAAGCCAAAAGGGGAGAGATTTCAAGAGAGAAGGTATGATTGGTGATTAAGAGATCAGTAGTGATTTGGAGAGAATAATTTCCATGTAATATTCAGTGGACGTATTCACTAGCACAGGTCCTTGTTGAATCCTGATTACAAGGGATACATTTGAGGAGTGAATGAATTCTGAGAAAGTAGAGGCATCAAGATATGCTACAGTCCTAAGTGGTGTGGCTCAGCTGGTTGGGCGTCATCCAACAAGGCAAAAAGTCACCCTTTCAACTTCCAGTTGGGGCACATACATGCCTGGGTTGCAGGTTTGGTCCCAGATCTGGGGTTGTACAAGAGGCAACTGATGGATGTTTCTCTTTCACATCGATGTTTCTCTCCCTCTCTTTCTCCCTCCCTTCCCCTCTCTCTCAAAAGTAAAATGAAATCTTAGAAATATGATATGCTCCATTTCCATAATTATGGCAGCAAAGTAAGGGGACCAGTGATGTGGAAACTTGAAACAGAGGCATCGCAAAGAGGAAATGAAGAAACTGGGCATGCGTGTTATCCAAAGAGGAAGGCTCACCGCAGTACAGAGGAAAAGACTGAAGATGGAAACTAGGAAGTTTAGGATGGACAGAGGTCAAGAGTGCAGGTTAAAGCAGAGACTGTTACCGGAAGAATGTCTCCGTCATCCAATATACAATGAGAGAAGCAAAAAGGCCAGAAAGAATTGATACGCTAAGGAGCCCCTCTGGTTGTTTGGTCCTGGTTGCAGTAATCAATAAAAAGATAACACTGATTATTTATTTAGGGGATTCTCTTTTCCAGGAACTGTGCTTACTGGTTTCCATGAGCTCATTTCAACTTCCCAACAGCTCAGTGCAGTGTGTGCTGTGAATGCTCTCGTTTTAATGCAGAAAACGGGATCTTTAGAGAACGTTACTTGTTCAAGGCTCTCAGTGAGAGGCAGGTCTGTGACTCACACTTGAGAATCCCTGGCTCCCAAGCCCCATGCCCTTGACCACCACGCTAAGTACGTGGGTTGTGAATGGGAGGGTGAAAGGGGTTTCCCAGCAGCCGTGTGATTCACTCAGACAGTCTGGCTCTGGAATGTATTTCGTCTCATTTTGTGGCATCTTCCAGCAGAATTTGGCAGCCTGACGACAGAGGAGATGGTAGAGAATTTCAGGAGTTATAAGACAAATATTACAAACGGACAAAGGAGACAAAAATTGGGAAGTGAGTGTTGACATATATTTGAAGTGGCTGACACCGTCTTCCCATCTGGGGAGGGAAAGAAGAGGATTCCAGCGAGACGCGCTAATTGGAAGCTCAGGGAATTACCACGGGCTTGAACTTCACAAGAAGGACAAAGGACAGAATTAATAGGTATGAGAGAAGGAAAAACTGGGTTCAAAGAGGAATTTCATTCCTTCAAAAATATCGAAGTGTCAAATAGGTGGCACCGTGATAAGCCCAGGATACCCAAAGGTTAATCAGACATAGTTGTGCCTGGCAGACAAGGTTTAACATGCCTGAAATCGAGTACAGATGAGGGCCAGAGACCAAGGGTTAGGCATGGCCTGTGGTCTGGGAAGGTTGGACACAATAGTTTCTTACTTTTGCTTTTTTATACTTGGTGATTAGTGATGCTTAAGGGCTGTTTGTTTACAACTCCTGTTAAGCAAAGAAAATTACAAACCTCATAGATGCAGACAACAGTATGGTGATTACCAGAGGGAAGGGGGGTGTGGGAGGTAGAAGGGGTAAACGGGGATAAATGGTGAGGGAAGGGGACTTTACTTGGGGTGGTGAACACACACTGCAATATACGGATGTTGTATTACAGAACTGTACCCCTGAAACCTATATAATGTTATTAACCAGTGTCAACCCCAATAAACTCAATAAAAATTTTAAAAAATCTATGAATGCTCTCATGTCCTAGCAAGGAAAAACAATTCTTGAAACTTTTGTGAACTTAGAGTTTTATATATTTTGATACATGCCCTTCATAAGGGAATTTTATGTCTGAAGAACTCTTTGAAAGAAAATATTAAAATAATTTTAAATGAAAAGCTTTTTCACTGTAATAATTCTTATTAGAATAATAGTTCTTATGTGCCATAATACATTATTGCTAGTTATTTTAAAATGATTCTCTAATTATAATAAAGAAATATGATTGTTTTATTTATTAATATGCTGCTGGACATACCTACTTTTCCCTCCACATTTATTTTTCCCCTTAAGAAGAGATTTTTGTTGCTTTTGGTCATCAGCTAATATTTCACATTGGCCCTTGGGCCAGTTCTGCTTCTCTGCGTACTTGGTGCCGATGGCCACGCCTCTCCATGGCTCTTTGTCTTGTCCTTCCCTGCCAGTGCCAGGAGACACCTGCACCCGCCTCATGTTTTCACTCTCAAAAACAGGCCGCTGGCCTCAAACAGCTCCACGAAGTTTATGTCATAGCTGACCATGGCCTTGACGAAGGGGGAGAGGTTTTCCAGCTGGTGCCAGTTTTTTGTGGGGCAGTTGGTCTTAGGGACTGAGTCTGGCTGCAGCTGAGTCATGAGTGTGCACAGAACAACTCTGTCCCTCAGACCCTCCCGGGTGTCGGACCAATAGATGGCCTGTGTGTCCATACATCCCTCTAGCTGTGAAATTCGGCCTCCTTCTGAGGGTTGTATTAGGGCAGAAGCTGGTTTTTGACCTTGACTGAAAGCCCACATGAGGGCCCCTTGTCGAACTGCATGGAGCTTGAGCTGGTAGTAGGGACAGCAGGATACACTTTAGTCCACATGTTTGGATTTGAATTCCTTTGCTATTCAGAGGGCTCTGGATATAAGACATCTCCTCAATTTCAATAAAACTGTTCCAAATCTTCCCCTTTCTATGCCAACTATTATTTACTAGAGAATACAGGTAACTGTGAAGTATTTTTACTGTTGATTCGGGCATTGTTGCAGTTTGTCAAGTTTTCATTCTTTATGTTGTGAGGGCCACCATATGCACTTGCTTGAAGAAACCATTGGGATCATCAAAAAATAAATGAAAGAAGTCAGAAGAAGGAATGTTCTTGAGTGATTGAAGACAGGAAGGGACGTGGTTGGTGCAAATTGGAACAGAGCTTTAAAACTAACCATGTGAAGCAGGAGAAAAAAATCTCGTCTTTACTGTTAGGAACCAGTCAGAAGCTATCTGTGACATTTAGCAGGGTGGAAGAAGGAGGGGACAGTCCAGTGTTCATTTCTGCAGGTGCTCCTGCTAGCTGCTCGTCCTGGACTGAAACACGGCCCACAGTTCTATAGAAAGGGTGGGCGAGGATGAATTTGCCAATGTCCAACTTTGGAGTCACTTGGACTCTGTTGCTTATCCTTTGCTACATGGGGGAGAGCTGAGTCTGTTTTCGCCCTGGAATAGCCAGTTGGTACGTACAGGAGAACAGCGTCACACCAAGCAATGAAGCAGAACTGCCCAAAGCTGGTGGCCCACGACACCGTTCAATGATGACAAATGCCTCTTTCCCTGAGCAATTTTCTTCCTGGAAGGTGGAAGTTGATGGCGAACCAGTCAAGGCAAGTAACTTTCTCCCTATGACTAAAAATAACTTACTATTTCGAAGACCAGCCACCCAGAAAAAATGAAACTGCTGACGTCAGTCCCTCTCCTACCTTTTTACCTCCAACCCCCACAGTCTCCCCAGCCACCTGCACCCCCACCCCCTGGCCAGGTAGCAAATAACTCACTGTCAGCCAGTGCTGGACACAGAACTTGTCGTCTGTGGACACGAGGGAATGTGAGACATGAGGAGGCCTGAGCAAGTGTTTGTTAAAAATTCTTTTGCTACATTAAGATAAAAGGAAACTTTCCAAAGATTTCCTGGAGACAGGTTTGGTGATGCGGTTATAGAAACAAGAGGTTTGATGGCGCGCGTGTGCCAGAAGTAGTTGGCATCTTTTGGAGTTTTTGTTTTTCACTGGTAAGCCTTCAGTCCTCTCCATTCTTCCATTCTGCATTGCAACACGTGCACACAGCCATGGGGGGAATAAACACCTCCCCTCCCCCGTGTTGACCCAGTGAGAGTAATCCGAAGACCCCCCAACATGCACTGGACTGCAGCTGACTTCAACCAAACTTGCTGGAACATCAACATCTCATTAAAAGCAGCCACTGAGTGAGAATAGCACTTAAGATACTCTCAGTGATGGACTCAGGCCAAATGTAACTCAATCCGGACTGGGTTTGGGAAACTGTTAACTCCCATCTGTGTTAGGTTGCCCCGAGAATTATTTTACTTTAGATCTGTTGACTTCTTGGGGGAAGCCTACCATTTGCTCTGCAGGGTTCCCCTGCAGATTTAAGAAAGGTGTGCAGTGAGTTTCTCAGTGGGGAGTGGTCGTCAAGCTGACAGCTCATTCCAGGGAGTGAATGAAGCCTCTGAAACGGGCATCAGGGACCACCAGGAGGAGGCACTGTAAACACCGTGATTGCTGGCTTTCAGGGCGTTAGCACCTGAAGCTGGAGCTGCAGTCAGTGTGTTTTCACGAAGGAACTTCTGGCAGCAGCCAGGATCTATGGGAACACCCCACCGATGCCTGACATTGCCTCTAAGGATCGATGAATAATTCAGAACCAGAAATAATCTGTCTCTGACTTGGGCAGAGGACTACAACCAGGAGATGATGTATAAGGATCATATTAACTTTGTATGGGCTGCTTTTGCCTTTACTGTCTCGTCGAATCAACACTAACCCGTGAGGATCAAGGGAATGCTCACACTGCCACAATCTCTTCTGTTTTCTGAGTCGGGGCAGAGGGATAGGCCTGAATTTAGAATGCCTTTTCCTTGAGCAGCCAGGGGGAGGAATGGCTATCTTTCCCCCCTATATAAACTGGAGGTATTTCCTTGATGGGTAAATCGGTCTGCCAAAACCAGGGACAAGGCTGTCTTGGAGAAATGACTTTTACAGCCACAGTTCCTCTTAGTCCTTTGGTGTTCAATACACGAATAACGTGCACCTGATTTCCTGTATCATCGCTGGACTATTGGTTAAAACAAATATACATTTACAAAGGACACGGGCAGCATTTAATTCACAGCCTGGCAGCAGTGGCAGAATTCAAACCTCTGCACACACAGTGTAGGTTTCAATATTTCCAGCTGTGTACCGCCTGGTTAAGTGTGTTCCTAGTTTATCTCACGTGTTTGATATTACCAAGGGGATGGTTTTAGAGGTAATTTCTTTTAGCGTCCCTATTATACATGTGAGAAAACTGAGGCCCAAGGAAGTGAAATTGTTTTATCTATGATGAAAAATGGAAATGGAAAGCTTGATTTAGGATGTCGGAGCCTTTGATTTTAGCGTAATAATCTTTCATAATTATAAGCGACTCCTGCCATATTTACAACAAATCAATAAAATCATGGGAAAAAAATCTCACTTTTCAGATCCCACAAACTAGCGCAAGGATAAATCTCTTTCCTAAGCGATGTCAGGTTCTAGGTTAAGATTACACAGCCCTCTTGACAAAAGTCAAGCTTTTGACAGAAGAAATAAATGTCTTCTTGGGAAACCGGACAGCTAGACTCACCCATGTCAATGATTTCCACCACCATCAGCGAGCACACTTTGAATACGACATAGATACATGAGTATATGCTCATATATGTACACCATATGTGTGACTCGTACACATGAACTCAGAATATGATATATATCTATGCACACGCATGGACGTGTGGTTTTTAAACTAACCGGGCACAGGTCTTTGGGGCACCCATTCATTAATGTTTTACATTTCATTTTTTCAGATTTTACCTTCATTGGGAAATAGAAATGTTCAGTTTTCTAAGCATTTTCTGTGACAAAAAAGATGAAAAACTGAGCTAAATGATACGCGTGACTGACGTGTGAGCTTGATACAATTATAGTAGGAATTGAAACTTTCAGTTTTTAGAAAACAATTTTGCTATGGGATCCAGATAAGATCATAACCCAGACAATAACTTAAATATGGTAAAAAGGGGGAATGTCAAAGGAATTTTAAGTTTTTCACCTCTGCAAAGACTAGAGTTAAAATTCACCTGCTGACATACACATCTACTGGTCACACGTCAGTTATTAGATTCGTTTATTAGGAATATTTCTAGATATACAACGCAGAGTCGTCGTAAGGACAGTGTGGTCTCCGCTCAGGTAGTACTAACTGCACACAGTGGAGCACAGATTTCAACATCTTCCTTGCTCCTGCTAACTGCTTGACCTGACTTGATCTTATCTGTGCAGACTACCGAGAAAAATACCCAGGTCACTGTGACTTTGAGAGTTCTTTCTGCGGTTTTAATTAGCAGAATTGCAGAAGAGGCCCAGCGTACCCAGCAGAGCGAGCAAAGGGCAGTCCCCAGATGGCTTCCAAACAACACATTTATAAATATTCATTCTAAAGGGTTTTTTTCTTTTTTCTTTTCTCTTCTCTTCTTTTCTTTTCTCTCTCTCTCTCTCCTTTCTTTCTTCCTTCCCTCCTTCTCCCTCCCTCCCTCCCTCCCTCCCTTCCTTTTTTTTCTTTTTTTACAGCACATGTCATTGACATGCTATGGTGTCAAAGCTTTTTCAGAACTTGTACCATTGTCTCTAAGGCTAAATTCTAATGAAAAGGGTCTATGGTTATTTAGTTTGAGCCCAGGAGGTTCCTTTTGCAAAAGGAGGGAGGTCTTTGGGATCTCTAGAAATGAGATGGTAAATGATATGTGCTCAGAGTTGTTGAGTAGCTTTGCACCTTGGGCTGGAAGGAGAAGATAAGGACATAAAAGCTAGCGGAGGTGGCTCTTGAAGGGGCAGCATGGCAAACATAGGTGTATTGCTGGTTATCTGTAGAGGGGTTTTTGGTTACCATGGTGAGGCGTGACAGGACCGCAGTCTAGAATAGAGGGAGGTTATAGTGCATTGAGTGGTGGCTCCCCAAAAGATAGGTCCATGTCCTATGCCCTGGAACCTGATGATGCTTCCTTATTTGGAAAAAGGATCTTTGTAACTACAGTTAAGTGAAGATCCATCTTAGATTCGATTATCCTGGATTATCCAGGTGGACCCTAAGTCCAATGACAAGTGTCCATATAAGAGACATCCAGAAGGACACAGAGAAGAGGAGGAAGCCAGGGGAACACAGACACAGAGACTGGAGTGATGCAGCCCTGAGCCAAGCACACCTGGAGCCATTAGGAGTGGGCATTGCCACTAGAGGTTTCCGAGGGGATGTGGCGCAGCTACACCTTGATCTCAGGCTTCTGGCTTCCAGAACTGTGAAGGATGTAGTTCTGTTATTTCCAGCCACAAAGTTCGTGATATTTGTGACAGCAGCCATGGGAAGCTAGTACAGGAGTGTATCGGGCAAGTTTTGGGTCCCATTTCCACTTGGCCTAC
Organism: Macrotus californicus; assembly: GCA_007922815.1. NCBI lineage: Eukaryota > Metazoa > Chordata > Mammalia > Chiroptera > Phyllostomidae > Macrotus > Macrotus californicus. The sequence goes on along the minus strand of VMDR010013299.1, from coordinate 16,516 downwards.
CTCTTTTCCCGGCTGTCATGGGGGATTTGCTGCTCTTATTCTACCGTACCATGCACATCTGTTTGCCCTGGGGTTTCCCTGCTGCCGTTGGTGGGGACACATGCGTCACTCTGATGGCTTCAAGTAGCTGCCCAGCAGGCGGCCACAGTCTTACAGATTGAGGACAGTCCAGATGATTTTTAAAAAATTCCTGGATCCCTCAAGACATTTAAGCCTTTATAAACATGGTGTAGGCAGAACAAAACAAAAACCAACCTCTGTTTGTGATTAGTTGAACCTAGAAAGCACACTATTTTTTATAGAAATGGAAAATGCTTTGGCATTCTTTTAATATAAACTGAGTTTTCCAGGAATATATTCACCATGTAAATGGAAGGAAGAATGTATTTTATTTGGTTTGGAACTTGACCAAGACTATTTCATCATATTTTAAATTGCCCACTAGCTAATCCAACATGTTGTGTTGGCAACAATATGTGAGTGTCCATACCACACATTTGATGAATCCTCATTGGTAATTTTCCTACTTAGAAATATCATACCTACAGGAGCAAGCACTTGGTTACTTAATTATGTCTTTTGATATTAAAAGACCTATTATTCCATTACTGTCACTTGTCATCTATCTCAATTATACTACAGTTAGGTCATTATATTGAGTTTTTAAATTTCAGGGTCAGTAGGTTATGTTATTTTGTGTGTAGGTAGGGTATATTTTTCAAATAATTGCTTTGGGGGCATTAGAAATGTTTCTAATAAGAAGAGTGTATATGGGTTTGGAAAATGTTAAGATCCTGGGCTAGACAGACATTTTTAAAGACAGGGCTGATGTCCAGGTAAAATACAGAATCATCTAGTAAGGTCCTCTGTACCAGAGAAGCACGGCACTGTGGGAGGAAGACCAGGGCGTGACTGATCTTGATGCATCTCATTAAGATTCTGTTTTTCTTTTTATCCTTTGTCCCAAGGGTGCTTCAACTACAATTAAATAATCCTCTTTATCGTCACTAGATATTTATTGAGTACCTATCGTGTAAAAATGCATTCTGAACAGACTATAGCAGCGATTTTCAACCTTTTTCACCTCATAGCACTTGTAAACTAATTACTAAAATTTTGTGGCACACCAAAAGTATATTATATTTTTTGTCAATCTGACAAAAATATAGGTATAATTTTGATTGATTTCCCAAAAAATAATAATAGCAATTGCCTACATTTTTTGCTCCAAAGTGACTTTTAAACAAGTCAGATGCCTATACTTGTATGTAAGGATTTCTGGTACCAAGAATTAACCAGTCAGACTCAATCTCATGTGACATGACCGATAAGATGCAACTCAATTATATGACCTATATATTATGGTTCAGGACAGGGCATCCACACTGGACGGCTAGTGTTGCGTTGACTGTTGTCATTTCTTTATTTGACAATCCAAGAGAAAAGAGGTCAGTGCCCCTGACAAAATAGTCAGGGATTGCTGTAAGTTTGTGGCATACCGGTTGAAAATGGCTGGACTATAGTATGAGTTGAGCCTTCTGTTCTCGATATTTACCAACAGCATGAACTGTAAAACAGATGCATAAAGTAGACTCAATTCACAGTCATCTGTATCACTTTCCAGGCTCTGTTCTGGCTAATATTTTACACATCCTTTTCTGTTTTATCTTGCCAGTGTTTTCTTAGACTGTGGAGTCCTGAGGGCTTGTGACCATATTTAAATAATTCTCTTTGTACAAACTCTGAAGTAGCACAATGCAGAATTAATACTTTAAAATTCTTTTTGATGAGGGAGTGGAATTATGCCTACATCTCTGATAGAAATCACTGCTATTTCTAAATTACATAACTGCTGTACTTAAAGCTTCTCAAATGGAGCAATTAGTAAAAACTAAGATGCAGTGATGCCTTTGGGGAACTTTCAATTCCATGGAGTGATTATTTTTTTAGTCACTACCCAGAAAGGATGTTTAGTCTACAGAATTATTGGCATTGTGGTGTTAAAACATTTGAAAGGAAAACAGTACAACGGCATAGCCCCTGCTGATGGTAATATTTTATGAATCTTGTTATTTCCTGTGTAGCTGCCCTGTGAGGAGAGGCATTATAAATCTAGTCAATGATTTACGAGGGAACTTGGGGGGTATCCTTTGAACAAAACAGGAGCAAATATCTGCCAAGGAAAGGCAACTTAAAATAAGTAAGGTTCTATGTGGTGAATGGCAATGGAAGATAGGGGAAAGGATGGTAGGATATTAGAATGGGATTTTTATTTTTTTAATTTTTATTTATTTATTTTTAGAGAGAGAGGAAGGGAAGCAGGAAGAGAGGGAGAGAAGCAACAATGTGTGGTTGCCTCTCACGCACCCCATGCTGGGGACCTGGCCCGCAACCCAGGCATGTGCCCTAGCTAGGAATCAAAGCGGCGGCCCTTTGGTTTGCAGGCCCGCGCTCAATCCACTGAGCTACACCAGCCAGGGCAAGGATGGGCTTTTTAATATAAACACGGAAAATTAATTTTAGAAACCAGGGTAGTTCAATCTGACATCTGGAACTGTGAGTTAAGGCCGCGTGGCAGGTTCAGATTGGACACGTGTGAATGCATCGTTGTCCCTGGGGAGGAAGGAAAGGGACTTACTTCAGGGACTCTGATGGTGTCCCCTTATTTAACCATGACACAGTGGGAGGAAAGGAAGTGAAATTAACAAGCTCTGGGTTCTTCCTTCTGCACTCATTACCCACTGTAAGCTCACCAGGGTCCCGCAGGCTGTCAGGTGGGCACCAATGCTAATTGGGCACTAACTGTGCAGAGGCAAGGATGAGCTCTGCAGACGCTGTTACTACGTTGAGGAGCAAAATGCAGTGAAGAAATGTAACTGCCCAACTCTCACAGGGGAGGCGATGCCAAGACAAAACCGCCCATCTATGACTGGCCAAGAGACGATTTAATCTGAGTCTAGCATTTTATTCGAGTCCGCACACCACCTTAAACTCATGAGATGTCCCATGGCGTCCTTGAACTCTCTGCCGCATTTTGACTTTCTCCCCTTGCTTAAGCTGGGTAATTTCACCAAGATGTTTAATTTAAAAGTTCAAGGTGTATTGTTATTTTCACATAGAAGACTTCAGTTATTAAACGTTAAAAATATCACTAGTAGTGAGGCTTTGGCAATGAGGCACGGCAGGAAGGAAAGAGGAATGATTAGACACTTCTTTGTTCTGCTGACGTTCTCTTGGCCCACGTATTTATTCTAATTATTACTCTGGCAAGGAGCTGTGCAGGTATAACGTGACAGCACCTTGCCTGAGCGGCACCACGTGGCTCTTATGGTTTCTCTGCTTTGGGCTTCTTGACTGCTCTCTTTTGGAATGCTTACAGGAACCCGATCAGACAGTCGCTCTCACATACGTGCAAATCCAAACCAACGGGAGACCTGAGCCACAGGATCGATCATCCTCTCTCCATCCCTTGTAAGCTTTTTTTTTTTTTTAAGGTTTTATTAATTTATTTTTAAAGAGAAGGGAAGGGAGGCAGAAAGAGAAGGAGAGAACCATCGATGTGAGAGAGAAACAATGATGGGTTGCCTCTTCTGCGTGCCCTGACCAGGAATCGAACCTGTGACCATTCATTTTGTGGGATGACACCCAACCCAGTGAGCCGCACCAGGCAGAGCCCTTGAAAGCTTTTGAGGTGCATTCAACATGGCTTCTCAGAAAGGCTCCAGCAAGTTGAAGTTTCAGTTGCCATCCATTTTATCTTTACCATAATCCTATGAAGTAAGTTATACTATGATCCCTACTTTAACGATAAGGAGACTGAAGTTTAGGAATGTAAAGCAACATGCTGAATGTCGGAGTTTCTTAATGGAGTGTCTGGGATTTGAACCCAGTACTACCTGATTTCACAGTAAACCTTCCTCCACTGAAGCAATGCAGGGCTGAATCTTTTGAGTAAAGGGCTTTAGGGCAGAGGTCAAGAAAGCCTTGAGGACGCCCACAGTGAGAGAGAGAAGTGTACACCTGAGGAATGTCAGACCTCATCACAAATCATCTAAGTTGGTGTAATTTGAAGAAAGTCCAAGTGCTACCTTCTACCCACAACCTCCCATCTGCCACTTGCCATGATAATACACACTTCCTCCATTAAATATTTATTCGATCTTCAAGGTCTGTTAAGATGCCAGTACCGTTTGGAAAGTCATTATGAATAAAACCCTAAGGAGCTTGCTGTCCGCTGTCGGAGAGCAGTAACACAGAGAGAGTGGCGTCGGACACCAAGACACAGAGGAGGGCCGAAACTCAGAGCCAGGCAGAAGCTGCAGTCGGCAAAGTTCGGTTTCATTCATTTTCTTTCCGGTTCGTCCAGCTGGCGACTCTAGGGGAATGAAACTTCAGAGCCAATATTCCGTCGACAGTGCCACCTTCCCCCTCCTAGCACTTTATAATGCCAATCTGAAGATCAATTAGTAGGAAGCCCCTCCCACTTGAATAGTCTTGAAAGTGTTTGAGCAAAGTGATTTCTAAGTCAGTGCTCCAAGTTTGGCTCTCTAACTTTAGTGAGACTGTGAAGAAATAATTATATATCTGGCATAGTCATAAGTGCACCATCTTCCCTGTCAAGAAAGGCTACGGATTATGTAACTGCAGGTATTGATTTTTCCACATCAGACACTTTAATAGAAAGGTTAAGAGGAAGCTGGATCAGCACAGTTTGAAGTCACTAATTTGGCATTAAATAATTCGGAACTCAAACTCCCCTCGATGAAGAAGCAGCCAAGAATTTTATAAGAACAATTTTACTTCTTGGAAAAGGAGTATTACTATTACCAATCAACAGAAGGTATTTATACCCTGGATGAAATAAAAGACATGAAGTTTCTGAAACATGAGCTTTTGAATGGGATATTCTGGCATTATTGCTTTGACTGATTGTGATATGGACTACAAAAGACCCTACCGACTGCCACTTTCGAGCTGACATTGTTTTCCCTTGACATTGACGATAACATTCGGGGTACTCGGGTGGAGAGAAGACAACGGCAGGACAATTGTGTAGTAGCTATTGGCATCCAGAGGTTACAAGTTCAATCCTTAATTCTAAAAATCCTACAGAAAATAAGATCAATACCCCCTAGTCAACTAAAAACAATAATGACAAAAACAAACAAAAAACCTGATACCCCAAGACCATTAAACAGCAGTGGAAACAATAATTTCCATAATCATCAGGATTGGAGATCATCTGAAAATTTATCACAAGAATAAAATGATTTCAATGCTTCACGAGAAGAAGTGAATTGGGTAAATATAAAATCAAAGGGACTAGGAGAGGTCAAAGATGACTAAGTCTAGACATTGTTCACAGGATTCATGGTGAAACTCCAGATATATTCCCAGTGCATTGAGCTAATTAACGTTATACTTGAGGCACAAAACTGAAAAGCAAATGTATGAAACTAAATATTTACAGTGAGACCCTCATAAAAATCCCAGTTATGTTTTGTCACTATTCATGAGTATACTGTATATGACCTATATCGTTTCCTTTTCAGAAAAAAAATGGGATATACATACAGAGTCAAATAAATCGCTAATTACACATCATGGTGAATGGACAGCGAACAGCTGTGTGTTATTCCACAAGTCCGCCCCACCGAGACATCATCGTGATGCCATCCTTGCCACTTGGTCCGGGTTGGGCATTCCACGTCTTGCTCCATGGCATGCTGCCGTGCTCAGTTTCTTAGATCAACGACATCTTTTTCAAAAGCGTGTCTTTAATGCCAGTCTCCTTCAGCACACTGGGTGCATACTTGAGGGTAACGACCGTGTTCTCTACAGCTTGGTCCTACCCTGCCATCTCCGTGTCGCTTGTCGGGTGGCAGTGTCTGACAGCCCACCATAATTATTGAACTGGGCTGAGTCACACATTCAGGGTTTAGCCCAACCAGTTGTCCCTTCCTGACTACCCAGCTTTCAGAATGCTGTGTTGATAGGATTGGGTTAGCTCACCATGGTAGAGTGATATTCCTGTGACCTGTGCCACCACGGGTATCACTTCTAGTGATGCTAGAGTGCCCGAAATTGCTCAGGGGTGAGAATACCCTGAAGCAGAGATTCAGTGACAGGATTTAACACGGTGGAGGCTAACCCTAACCCTTCCAACCTTTGATCGACTGGAGTGATCAAAACAAAAGTTTCAAATGACCTGGAGGAAAAGCTTTGGAATGACATGCATATGTATTCATGGAGTCCAGATATAAAAACACATTTGACAGAAAGATTGGCAAGGGTCCTTATAGAACAGTCATTTCAACATGTGGCGGTTTGGCTGATGTCTGTGTGATTCATCCCAGTGTAATCAGTGAGGTCACTTGTTTTTTCTCTGATTTTATTATGGACTCGGTTACAAAAGTGTATGTATTTCAAGCAAGACTGGTAAACATTAATACTTTGAAGAGCTCCAAATCTTAGACACATCCCAACATCACAGGAACGAGGTCCGTTGTGTGTGGCATGCTGTGCCCATTCTACGTCCACGACACACGTTCCTGATGAAGTGGTAGAGTTGTCAGAATACAAAGTACAACATTGCTTAAAAGGAAGTTAATTTGATTTTTTAAATGGCAAGAAATGAAAGTGCATGCCAATATTTTATGTACAATGGAGCCAGTATGTAATCAGGATACAGAAAATACTTGTGGTGTTTTTGTTTTTGATGTCCTTCATTAAAATACCTGAAATCATTACTTTTTAAAAAAATGATGTCTAGTTTAGTTTTTAAAAATTTTTTTGAATAATTTTGATACTCTAATTCTCTTAGGATTTGAACTGTCCAAAAGGAAGCATCTTTGAAACAAGTAAGCAATACCGATAAGGAAAGCGTTATCCTGACATAAATGATAAGATCTGTCATTAAAACGATGCGGCCCTTTATCCTAAAGCTTATGCTTATTTTTTAAAGCTTGATTCTCTGTTGTTAAAGAACTTGGCACTAACGATCATACTCATTTGATGGAGCTGAAAATACGATAACCCTCCTCTCTTTGCAATAGCTCAGACCGCCCCTCCACCCCCCAAGAAAACACGTTGGCAGATACTCAGAACATGGAGAACCTGGTGGATGTGCACATAAAGCCATGCCCGTCTTGTGAGGTAGAATGGCCTCACTTCCTACAGCTGGAGGCTGCCAGCCTTGGAAGCCTTTCAGAACTCTGTTTCTCGGTGCCTGCCAATGCACTGGGCACTTTCTATCTGGAAAATAGATCATGGAAATGCCTGCAGTTAAACCACCCATTGTCATGACTTGTGGCCAGATTTATCTGTGCTGGGCAAATTATTGTGAGTACTAGCACAGCTACTAATGTCCCTTGCTTTGTGGTTTTCTAAGGGCTTTCTTCTGTATTCTTCATTGGATTATGTGAGCAACTCTGAGAGGTGGAAAGGACTGATTGTTATCATCCTCACTGTATATGCAGGAAACTGAGTCATCAAGGCTCAGCTGACTTAGGCAGGGGTACCACTGGAAACCAGGGGTCATAGGTCAAGACTATTTCTAATGAAAAAAGCGATAGGAACATCTATTAAGTCCCAGTTCTGGGCCGTTCCTCCTGATAGTAACCGCCAGATACAGTGTGTCTTCTTTGTTTTAGAGACTTTGACGTATTTATTTTTTAAAGTTCAAGTTTTGAAGGTAGATGTTGCCATCCTCTTCCAGGTAAAGATGCAGAGCCCCAGAGAGGTGATGACATCCTGGTTTTTAAATTTAGGTCCCCATGACCCCAAGTTCAAGTGCTTCCGTCTGAGATAGGACTTTATGTAATCCCCTCTCCATCACTCTGCAGCTGGTGAAGTGCATGTCTTTCTGTAATTCTGGAGCTGGCCTCAGGGAGGTACTGTTCCAGCAGGAGACTGGTCAGGAGTTGGCATTCTGGCTGGCTGAATTTTCAGTTTTCATGACTGTTGACAGTACTTTCAAAATAGAGAGTTACATTTCCTGCTTTACTAAATGTAATATAGGGACAGCAATTGGGGTTTTTGTTGACAATGGTTACTTTCAATTCCTAAGGACTATTATTTTTATTCGTATTATGCATTGTCTTGTATAAGATATCAAAGGGAGTAAATTGGCTTGCACCTATACTGACTGAATGTTTTTAAGAATAAACTACTAATGTTGAAGACCTTGTATGACTGAGAGACCTGGGTAGTTGGATTATTAGGAAGGAACCTACTATGAGCCAGATATTAAGGTAAATACTGAGTGTACCTATACACCAAGGGTATACTGACTGTGCCTAGGGAAGGAAACACGTGAAGAAACTAAACATATAAATAGTGTACATTTCACAATAGCAGGGGCATCCCTGAATTCTGAAAAAGATCAAATAAAACCGTGCATGCATTTCAAGTGCAGTGTGAAGAAAAACGCTTCGCTGAGCTAAGAACAATTTAATATTGGAATGATACGTCTGAAAGTATCACGAACAAAATCATTTCAGTAGATGTGTGCTCTTTATTAGATACAAAATAATCATCCAGACAACTTTATTTTTAGCTATTTATGTTGTTTATGATTGGATAGTACAATATTCTGTCATGTGTACTTCCTGTTCTTCCCTTGGAACATCTAACGAAACCAAACACGTAGATGTTTTTTTTCTGCTTGTGTTTAGCATCTGACTCCAAAGGAATTTGCAGTCTGGGCATCGGGAGGTAGTCAGTGACTTGCTCGTATCTTCCCAGGTGAAGGAGGTCTGGGGTCAAGTGCATTTCTGCCCCCGTCAGGGCTCTGGTGTCCGCTGCCCACAGTGCTTCAGTACACAGCAGAAACCCTGAGCCCCTCCCCTCCTCCCTGTCCCTAGTCAGCCTGTTGCCGACAGCGGCCAGGTGGGTCCTGGTGTTTGTTTGTATGTATGTTCTCTGTGTGTATCTAATGCCTCAAACATCTAAAAACCACTAGTTTCTTTGTTTTTCTCAAGGGTGCGTTTTCTTCTTTGTGCTTCTGTTACTGCTACTGTTCTCTGTACAGCATTCCCTTAGTCAGGCTGTCCCCTCACCTCCCTCCCGGTGCCCCACTGAGAGCCTACTGTTTGCCCCCATGGAAAGGCCTCCGTGGCTTCTCCTGTCCCCATCACAACACGTTAGTATTTAAGAGATACTCTGCATGGATGGAAAGTATGAGGTAATAGTTGATAATAAAACCTGATAATAAAGTGCTTGATATCCTCTTAAATTAGATATGTGATAATGAAGATATCACCTAAGTAATTGTTAGCAGTCATTCTTAATAAGTTCCATTTTTATAAATATTAATGCTAATTTTGATCCATCAGCTCCTGAGAAGGCTGGTGGCCTGATGCCCCCTCGGTTCAGACCCCATTTCTTGTAGCAGAACAATTAAAAATTGAAGTTCCAGATGTAAAGGAAGCCTGTTTGGGAAAACAGAGGCTGTTGAAAGCCTGTTTGTCTCTTTCCAATGCAAAGCTCCACTGGGCAAGAGAGGGGGGACCGTGGTGGGAAAGTGTGGTGACAACTGGCATCTTGGAGCAGAGGCTCACCCTGGGCCCCTGGTGGGAGGAGGGACACTGGAATCTCAGGGAAGCTTGGAGCAGAGACCCTTGGGCTCATTTTCTTTTGGAATCAGTGAGTCAACAAGCCTTAGACTTCTCTCATCCAACCACAGTGGGCAATGATAGACAACACAATTTGCTGAGCATGATAAAGCACTGAAGACATCATCTAAGTTATCTCTGCAAGAGGTCTCTAGGAACTGATGAAGGCACTGACGTCCATAGAGTTTAAGAAGCCTGCCTAAAATTGTGCTGCAAGGGAGGCTGTGGTCTCCTGTCCCACTGCTGGGTGTGACTCCAGGTGCCACTTCCCCACCCAGGTGTGTCCCTGGGGAACGTCACTTAATGCTTCTGGGCCTCATGACTTTATCTTACTGCTAGTCAGTCTGTCTGGTTTACATAGTTGTTCTTAGGATTAAATGAGTGAACACATGTAAAGTGCTTGAGTCTTAATAAGTGCTTAATAAATACTGGCTCTTAATGTATGCTCATTGTTAGGATTGAAGAGGAATGGGGTGAATGGACTGTCAAGTACCTGTCTTCCAGATTCTAGTGAACCAGGGCTGGTCGGGATTCATGCAGATAGGTTAGGCTTTTTCTGCATAAGGCTCTTCCTCTGCTTGACTCGACTTTCTCATGTCTCCCTCTTTTCTTTGGGTCACCCTGGAGCCCCTTAGGACCGATTGTCCCTGTGAACACCTGTCAGGCATCTCATGTATTTGTCTTCTCTAGAGTAAAAGGAACTAAGTTTTTTGTACTGAAAACTATGCCGCCCCCCTGCCCCCCTCAAAAAAACAGGTTGTTTCCTGGGATTCTTTCCCCTCAGAGATATCAAATACACCTATGCTAGGGATATATAAACCATCCTTTAAATCAAGACCTGTGAAAATGTGAAGAGTAATTTGGGAATGAGATGAAAACTATAGCTAATATATGTAGAGCCTATGATTTGGGAGGCACCGTTCCAAGTAGGAGTCACTCAATCACTCGTGTGGTCCTCACAGAAACCCTAGGAAGCGGTTCCTATAATTTCTCCCCACTATCAGAGGATGAAACCACAAGGCTGAAGGTACCTGGCCCACACTGGTGAAGTCAGAAAGCCTGAACGTAATCCAGGCAACCTGACCGCAGAGCCTTGAGGCTCAACGGTGAACCTCAGAGGACTCTGTCTAGACGTTTCCTGGATGCCAGGCAGTCAGGGGTAGCAGACAGTGTCCTTTAGTTCTCAGGTGTATTTCTGTATGATGACGGACTGTAACCTGATTTGGCTCCAATGAATGCTAATTTTAAAATTTACTCAAGGATATGCTCCTTCCTCCATGACTATTCCTTTGCTTTTGAATATTTGCTCCTGAATATAAGGAGATTTGGTAGAATTTATAAATATTTTAAGATTCTCCTGGGGCCATATGCTTTTAAATCGGTGTATTTATAATCTCAATTCTAATTACTGATTTTTAACGTGTATTTTTGTGCTAAATTCTGCAGGAGAATTCCAGCATTTCTGAACTCTGAACACGCTGGCAATAGGATGTTTGAAATATATTCTTAGCCTTACTTTATATATTTAAAAAAAATTTAAACTATGGTTTTATTGTTGACCTCATTTTATGAATGGAGTAATTAAAACATGGCTAAATCAGCTTAAAGTTTATGTCATTAGCAAAGCTTGGGGGAAAAGTCCTATTTAAATTTAACAAATGAAAGTGTATATTTTTAGTTATACATAAAAAAAAAAGAAAAACGCTCTGGCTGGTGTGGCTCAGTGGATTGAGCGCCAGTCTGCACACCAAAGGGTAGTCGGTTCAATTCCCCGTCAGGGCACATGCCTGTGTTGCGGGCCAGGTTCCCCAGTAGGGGGCAAGTGAGAGGCAACCACACATTAATGTTTCTTTCCCTCTCTTTCTCCCTCCCTTCCCCTCTGTCTAAAAATAAATAAATAAAATCCTTTTTAAAAAAAGAAATAAAAATCGAGTCAATTATCAGAAAGATCTAAGCCTGTAAACGCCCTTTACTTAATTATCTGGGTCTTCTCTACCTACCCTTCCCTTGGCAGTTCCTTTGGCTTTCTAATTCAGTTTATGTACTTGAACATGGCCCTAACTTCCAGTTGCAGTGGTTTCCCTCCCAAGTAAGGCTGGGCTTGTGTTTCCTGGCTGTTACACACAAAATGTTTTCTCTCTCAACATTTCAACGCAGACTTGAAAAAACTCTACAAATTTCTTCTTTTCTTTTCTCCACTTAAAGGTAAACCTAACAAGAGAAATCCTCAAAAACACTGGCTGAGTGTAACTTATTTAACCTCAAAGTTTCCCACTTGATATCAGTTCATGTTCACACCACCCATGAGGCCGGAGCCTTGTTCCAGGTGCAGGAAAAGGAATGTTTAGGACTGAAAATGGCTTCCATGACCTCAGAAACACCCCAGAGGAGAAATGTAATGTCTGCTAAGATGTTTTCATTGCACGCATTTAACTGAGAAAGTCAACTAGCTTTGCTCAATTCAAACAGAATGGACAGGGATCGATCACTTTTGCCTTGGTTATCAAAATATTTGCAGTGAATTGTTTGCATAGCAGTGGGTCCTGCGTATCCGCGTTGACTTTCCAGCAAAAGCCGACTCTCACAACCAAAGAGGAATCCACAATTCTGCTAGCTTTTCTTTCACCTCGACGGAACACACGGCTCAGCCCCTGGTGGATATTGGGTAAATATTCGGTGAATACGTTCAATCACCTTCTTCAGGGCATTAATTCTGACCCAAGTGTCAAGGATGCAGAGAGGCGAGGTAGTGGTCAAGAAGTGGCAAAGTCTGGATTTGAACCTGAGGGATTATTGTCAAGTAGGGGGTCATAAATAGATTGTGCTCATGCTCATAATAAATAGCTCAGTGGCCAAAGCCTTAGGTTCGTTCAATTGAACCACGCCATAAAAATATTAGAATTTTCTAGCTGTTGGCTAGAGCCAATTAAACCGTATATTCAACCACGTTGAACTATTTTGGTCACAAGCCTTCTCTCTGTGGTGAAAAAGAGGGTGTTAAAGTAGAGATGACCTCTAATCTGTAAGGGTAGTCTATATCATAGACCAAATCCTACTTACAGTAGCTGGTCTTAAATCTCTTATTTTTGACGGTAGGATTTAGTCTCCCAAACTGTTTCTGTTCGGGCTGTCACTCTACAGGGTGGGGCAAAAGTAGATTTACAGTTACGGGCATGCGAAACACAGAGCTTATTCTTGTATTATTACTTATTAACCATTGTATTATTTTCCATATGAACACCTGTAAACCTCCTTTTGCCCCACCTGTTTTCCCGGAAGACTTTGGTCCATCAGTGATGCAAGGCAGCCTGGTGTGGCAGGAAGAGCTCCGTGTTAAGATGGAAGTCTCCGGGTGTATGGGACAATGCTCCAACCAACTGAGCCACCCGGCCAGGAAACAGACTCATAGTTAGAGACCAGGCTGACATCTGAGGGGCAGGGGGTTGTGGTTGAAAGGGTGGAGGGATGGAGAAAAAAGGAAAAGAGCGCATGGCCTTGGATAACAGGGTGGTGATTGCAGGGGGAGGGGCATGGGTGGAAGTAGAAGAGGGTATAGGGGGATAATGGTAATCGAAAAAATATAATTAAAAATGAACTATTAAACAAATAAAATCTTAAATAAGATAGAAGTCTCTGGCAAAGGCCTCAGTTAAATCACCTGGTGACTTTGGACAAAGTCATCCCACACTGGGTCTATGCCTCCAATTGTAAGTTGGTTATCAGACTGAAATGAGGTAAAGCCCCTCGTAGAGTAGCTGACAGGATCCTCCCCGTCACCTCCCTGCGTTTCTTGACTCATTCAGATATGAGGATTGGTCCTGACCCCTGCTGAGTCTGCATGAGTCTCTAAGTCTACAAAGACAAAGACGGGCTTTAAAACTACCTGCTTCCATTTCACACATGAAAGACATTTCTCTCTCAAATATGGTAGAACATAAAGACTGAACAAAGTTTTCCAACTTTGGATTAAAAGGAAGTTCACTTTTACTGCATTTTTAAAAGGAAGCTCTTTAAGTCCAACTTTGCCTTCTGAACAATGAAAACAGCAATAGCAAGGCAATTGGAAACACACTATAATCACTTTTGCCTACTGCTAAGTGAAGGCCACAGCATTCCTTGGGATTGAAAAGCATTTGAGAGGCATGCTTAGCTTGAAATCTTTAAATCATTATTTAGCCTTATTTCAAAGGAAAGATGGCTTTCATTTTTTTACATATAACCACTCCCGTTTTTTATAAAAACAGACAGAAGGACTGAAAATGACAGTGCCCTCTAACCCAACGCTGTAAAAGCCTGGAGAGGGATTGTGAGGGAAGAGGTAACAACTGCCTGAAAGGACTTGATAGAAAATGGCATTTTTTTCCCTAAAATGATTCAGACTTGTCTTTCAATTTTTTTTTTTTGAATGAAACAGAAAGGAACTAGTCTAGAGTGGGTTTTTAAAAAACCCTTCTTTGAAAAATAATCCATTCATGCATTTCTTGGCAAGCTGGAGGAAGATTTATCACATCACTAGAAATTTTCTTTAAGAAGCCCTGTCTGATGAAATGGGTCTGTCTTTCAAGATTTGGGGAATAATGACCCTCTTGGTAAGAGGATAATCAGGTTAGAGCTGGCAGCTCTATATAAAATTTCATTTTATGACTCTACAGAGACAATTTGACTTTTTAAAAGTCTTGTCTGCAACCCCCTTTGTTTCAAATTAAAGTTAATTCAGAGCCTGCAAGCTTTATTAAACGGAAATGTATTGAATAACTACCATGACTTAGTCATTATGCTAAATAATAAAGACTTTATAATATAATACCATTTTTGAAGAAGTAATGATAGATGAATATAGATAGAAATGAGAAAAAGTGGAAAAAACACATACCAGACAATGGATGGGGGGCGGGATTTTGCAGAGAACAGGATGATAAAGTTTTCACTCTCTTCCGTATCTTTTGAATCTTGTGTGAAAATATAATTGTCTGCAGTAATTAGAAAAAGATGTCAGTAGAAACTTAGCCATGGGCCAACATAAGTGGAGTAAGATATGGAAGAGAAGGTATTAACCCCGAAGGCAGGTCTGTTTCTGTCTCACTCACTGTCGTGTCTCACAGCACCTGCCTCACCAAAGGCACTTAATAAATATTTCTTGAATGAATAAATAAAACACGAAAGGAAGCTGCCGCCACTAATTCCGAGGCTGCCTTTAGAGACCACGTGAATTCTTTGCTCGTGGGGGAACATTTGCATTGTTAGACTGGAATAACAAACTTTGGCTGTTGCCGTGGGGAATTAACATTTCCAAAATGCCTCCAGGTGCAAGCCTCTGGAAATATAGTCCTTCCGGGGGGAAAGAAACAAACAGAAAGCATGCCAGAATGGCCCTTTTTGCAGGATTATAGAGCTTTACTGTGCACGGCTCCACACACCCTGGACTTGGCAAGATCCTCCGACTGCTCCTCATCCACCATGTCTTCCTTTCCTGGGAGAAGGTTTCACTGGCACATCCACCCAGGGGCATCTGCACAAGATGTGTATTTGCTTTTACGTCAATTCATAAGCACTTTTCCGCCTTCTGATGGAGAACACTTGAGAAAATCCATGGAATTTCGGAATTTCACAGTCATGCTTTCTTCTGGCTCAGGGGGCCATAAGGGGGGATTGTTCAGGTGTATCCATACCTGTCATGGCAGCAGCAGACACCATGCTCTGAAGACCCATCCTATGCTTGTCACTATAGTCATTTTCTAATGTAGCTCTTCTGAAACCCCCCTGAAGGTGAGCATGATTGCATCCATCTTCAGATGGTGAAGCTGGGGCTGGAAGGTCTGGCATTGACTCACACAAGGCCCATGTGGAGAGGGCTGAACTGAGGTTCTAATTCTGATAGGTCTAGATCCAAATGTTTTGCTTTTGTTGTTGTTTTCCTTTACCTTTTACTCACAATCCACTGTCCTTATGCCTTCACTTGCCAGCTGCCCCTTCTCTGTAAAGATCATGCACACCCTGAGATATTCTGAGGGAAGTTAGAGGACAATTCTGAAACCCCGGGCCTTGGATGGCACTGAAACCTGTCACATGCTCCTCGCTATGATACATGGGCTGGCACTCATTAGTGATGGATTCTTAGCAGCAGCAACTGTGCAGGCAAAACGTCTTACCCAGGCAGACACTCCATCATCCTGGCACTGCGAAATGTCATTAAGTGCTCCCGATGTAATCATCATTCCGTTTTTTACATTTGGATAAGCAAAATCGGGAAGCCTTAAGAGTCGTGCCACGCCCTACCACAGGGAGTGTCCAAACACACAGGCATCTTGGGAAACCAGTTCCTCCCAAGGCACTCAGTCTTCTGGGACCCCGATTATTTGATTCTGAAAGTACTAGCTGAACTGCAGTCTTGTTCATTCGAGTGCGGGAGAAGGAAGTGGGCTGAGATCTCGCAGGCTTGCCTTTGGTTCTGGCCTCTGCATGCTAGCTGTCCCTCATCTGTCTCCACCCCACGGGCTCCAGGCCTCCAGGAGTTTGGCGCTTCGCCTGCAGTCAGCTCCTGAGACAGCCTAATGAAAGTTAATGGACCTCCAGCGCAGGTAATTCTGATGAATTAAAAATAACTTATGAAACCATTTAGGGGTCTGTGAAATCACATTTAAACAGCTAGCTACCTGCAGGGGTCATCATAGTACAGTGTAAACTTTCTGCCACACAAAAGAAATGAAGTTTATCTGAAATCCACCTGAAATACCGCAAAAGTATCAGAAAGCCCGAGAGAATAGAATTTTTAGGTGTCTTTTGAAAAATAATCCCGATAACGCTTTCTTTCTTGGCTTGTTCTACGTGTTCTGAGATTATAGGCCAAGATTCCTTACAAATTATATTGGTCTATGAAGAAAAGACCTTCAGCCGAGGATACA
>VMDR010013298.1:0-25190 GCA_007922815.1 Macrotus californicus | reverse complement strand
TTAATAAAAAACAGAGAACCTGAATTGTCCTATATACCAAAGAAATGTCATCAATATTTTAAAGTCTTCCCACACAAGATATTTTTACAGATGACTTATATCACGCTTTTAAGAAAGAGATCATTCCAATCTTTAAAACTGTCTCAGAGAAAAAAGGGGCTATGATGCGGTTCATTCTATGAGATCAATGTAACCTTTATATCAAAACCAATCGAGGACAGTACAATAAAGAAACACTATGAGCCAAAGGCTCAGTCAGAAACTGCTACAAAATTCAGGAGTTTATTTCTAAAAGATAATAAACAATAAACAAGTTGAATTTATCCAGAACTGCAAGGGTAGTTAAACACTAGAAAACATACAAATATAATTTACTACATTAACAGATTAAAGGGGAAAAACATATGATCATTTCAGAAGATGCAGCAACCAACACTCCTAGTGATAAAAAGAAATGAGAAGCAGACCCTAAAAATTCAGGAATAAGATAAAGACCCCATTACTTCTATTGAACATTTTGCTAGATTTCCTAACAAGTGCTGTAAGACAACAAAGAACAAAGCTGGGAAAAAGTGGTAAAAGTTAGAATGGTCTTTATTCATGAAAGTATAATTGTCTACATGGAAAGTCCCAAAGAATCCATGGGCAAATGACAGGTAATAATAACAGAGCTCAGCGACATGAAAGGGAAAACTAATACAATCAAAAGTATTTCTAAGCATTGGCAACAGTTAGAAAACATAATTTTGTTCCTTTTTCTCAGGATTGCTTTGGCTATCCTGGGTCTTTGTGGTTCTATACAAATCTGATGGGTTTTTTTGTTGTCAGTGTTGCTGTTGTTGCTCTATTTCTTTGTAAAATGCCATTGGGACTTTAATGGGATCTGCATTACATCTGTATATGGCTTTGGGTGATATGGCCATTTCAACTATGTTGATTCTTTCAGCCCGTGAACATAGAATATCTTTCCACTTCTTTGTGTCTTCTTCAGTTTCTTTTAATAATGTCTTGTAGTTTTCTGTGCATAGGATCTTCACATCCTATGTTAAGCTTGTTCCAAGGTATTTTATTCTTTTTGTTGCAATTGCAAATAAAATTTTTTTTAATTTCTTTTTCTGAAAGTTCATTGTTAGTATATAGGGACACAATGGGTTTTTATACATTGATTTTGTATCCTGACACTATATTATATTTGTTTATTGTTTCTAGTAGCTCTTCAAGGGAGTCTTTACAAAGCTACAATAATGAAAGCAGTATGGCATTGGCAAAAAAAAAAAAAAAAATAGACACATAAGCCAAAGGAACAGAATTGAGAGCCCAGAAATAAAAAACTCACATGTATATGGGCAATGAATTTTTGATGGAGTCAAAAGCATAATGGCGAAGAGAAAGACTCTTCAATAAATGGTACTAGGAAAATTGGAAAGCCACTGGCAACAAAAAAAGAAAATAAACTAGTCTTCTATTTAACACCATACACAAAAATTGGCTCAAAATGGAGCCAAGACCTAAATCTAACACCTGAAACAATAAAATACATAGAAGAAAACATAGATACTAAACTTACAGACCTTGGTATCAGAGTAGATTTTAATATATTTTTAAATTATATGTTTTTGACTATGCTATTACAGTTGTCTCAATATTTCCCCCTTTGCCAGCCTCCATCCAGCAACCCCATTCCCTCAGGCAATCTGCCCACTATTGTTCATGTCCATGGGTCATGCAACTACTTCTTTGTACTTCTTAATCCCCTCACCTATCTATTAATATCCCAATACCACCTCCCATCTGGCAACCATCAAAATGCTCTGTGTATCCATGATTCTGTCTCTGTTCTTCTTGTTTGATTGATTTGTTTTTTACATTCAACTGTTGATAGATTTGTGTTTTTTGCCATTTTATTGTTCATAGCTTTGATCTTCTTTTTCTTCAATAAGTACTTTTAACATTTCATATAATGGTTTGGTTATGACGACTCCTTTAGTTTTTTTTTGTCTGGGAATCTCTTTATCTGCCCTTTGATTCTACAGGATAGCTTTGCTGGGTAGAGCAATTTTGACTGTAGGTTCCTGTTTTTCATGACTTTGAACATTTCTTCAAATATTTCTTCAATCCCTTCTAGCCTACAAAGTTTCTTTTGAGAAATCAGCTGACAGTCTTATGGGAACTCCTCTGTAGGTAGCTAACTGCTTTCCAGATCCTCTCTTTATCTTTAACCTTTGGCGTTTTGATTTTGATGTGTCTTGGAGTGGGCTTGTTTGCATCCATCTTGTTTGGGACTCTCTGTGCTTCCTGGACTTGCATGTCTATTTTCTTCTGCAACTTAGGGAAGTTTACTTTCATTATTTTTTCAAATAGAGTTCCAGTTTCTTGGTCTTTCTCTTCTCCTTCTGGCACTCCAATGGTGCAAATGTTGGAACTCTTGAAGTTGTCCCAGAGGATGCTTACACTATCCTCATGTTTTTGGATCTTTTTTCTTCTCATTGTTCTGATTGGTTGTTTTGTTTTATTTTTTTGTTGTTGTTGTTCCTTATGTTCTATATCGTTGATTTGATTCTTGACTTCATCCATGCTACTGTTGTTTCCCTGTAAAATGTTCTTTATTTCAATTAGTGTATCCTTTGTTTCTGACTGGATCTATTTTATACTCCTGAGGTCCTCACTAAGTTACTCACTAAGTTCCTTGAGCATCCTTATAACCAGTGTTTTGAAGTCTGCATCTGACAGACTGCTTATCTCCATTTCATTTAGCTCCTTTTCTGGAATTTTGTTCTGTTCTTTCATTTGGGTCATGTTGTTTGTTTGTCTCCTCCTTTTGGCAGCCTCCCTGTGTTTGTTTTTATATATAAGGTAGAGCTTCTTTGATTCTGTGTCTTGGTAGTGTGGCCTAATGTAGTAGATGTCCTGTAGGGTCCAGTGGCATAGCCTCCCCTATCACCTAAGCTGGATACTCCAGATGTACCCTTCATGTGGGCTGAGTACACCTTCCTCTCATAGTTGAGCCTTGATTACTGTTGGCAGGTTAATTGAAGGGGCTTATCCAGGTCAATCAGCTACCAGGACTGGCTTTGTCTACTTAACCACCAGTCTCCACCCTCCATGAAGGATCAGCAATGCAGGGGCTGGGTAGTGGTGCTCGGACATGGTCTGTTGCTATTTGCTAGGTGTATAGACCCTGGGGTTTCCTAGGTGGTGGAGGCCAAGGTCAGCCTCCACCTGTGTTTTGCCTGAGGCCACTCTTCATGAGCTATAAAGCAATCTGAGATGGCTGCTACTATGCTGGACTTGGAAGTTCCCAGACAAAGCTAAGCTGTGACTCTAGGTTGGCTGTTGCTAGTGCTGGGCCTGGGGCCACTTAGCATGATATAAGGGAGCTAGGGGCTCACTGAGGGCAGCTGTTGCTTGTTTGAGAGAATTTAGGAAGTTGTGAAGCATGAGCCAAGACCAACCACTATTATTAAAAAGTTACTGTAAACAGGTTGGGTGGGCCTGTAAATTGGGTGGGACAGAATCTCAGGGGATCTCCCAGGTGGGGCAAATAGTGTTAACTAGGATGATGGAGTCTCAGCTACGGTACCCACCTGCCGGCTCTGAGCTTCTGTGTGGGGAGGGTTCAGAAAAGGAACAATGGCTTCTGCCTGCCTTTCTGCCTGGGAGAAAGCTGTCCCCAACTCTCACCTTAATGCCAGGCACTTCAGTTCCTCTCTGTGTGCCACTGGTTCCATTCAAGCTGCTACCCTTGTGCTGGAGCTGAGAGGGATTTGAATCTGAGTAAATCTGTGTGTATATTCCTTAAGAATTGCTTGGGACTTGAGAAGCTTCTTCTACTGATTCAGTCTCCTCTGGTTTTTGCAGCCAGAAGCTATGGGAATTTATTTTCCTTGCACTGGAAGCCTGGGTTGGGGGCCTGGTGTGGGGCTGAGACTCCTTACTCCTGAGATATCTCTCCCGAATTTTTATCCACCACACATGGATGTAGAACCAACCCATTCCGCAACTCTGCCCCTCCTGCCAGTCTGGATGGATGTGGATTCTTTAATTCCATAGTTGTCAGACTTCCATTTAACTCGATTTCTGATGATTCTGAGTGATGGTTGTTCTATAGCTTAGTTGTAATTTTGATGCAGTTGTGGGAGGAGGTGACCCTAGGTGAACATATTTACCTATGCTGCCATCTTGACCTGAAGTCTTCCTACATTACTTGGATTTTATGAAATTGACCTCAAAGGTCAGGGCAGTAAAAGCGAACATAAATGAATGGGACTATATCAAACTAAAAAGCTGCTGTATAGCAAAAGTAACCATTAGCAAAACAAAAAGGCAACCAACTAAATGGGAGAAGGTATTTTCAAACAATACCTCTGATAGGTGTCCTATATCCAAAATATATAAAGAACTCATGTAACTCAGCAACAAAAAACCAAACAATCCAATTGAAAAATGGGCAGAGGACTTGCGTGGACACTTTTCCCAAGAATACATACAAATGGCCAACAGACTTACAAAAAGATGCTTAACCTCACTAGCTGTGAGAGAAATACAAATCAAAACCACAATGTGATACCACCTTACTCCTTTAGGATGACTCTTCTCAACAAGTCCAGAAATAGTGTGGGGGAGGATATGGATAAAACAGAACCCTCATACACTGCAGGTGGGATTTTAAATTGGTACAGCCACTATGGAAAACAGTATGGAGGTTCCTTGAAAAATTAAGAATAGAGCTACCATATGACTCAACAATCCATCTCCTGGGTATTTACCAGAAAAATTTGAACACATTTATTCATAAATATACATGTACCACTATGATTATTGCAACATTATTTATGGTAGCCAAGACATGGAAACAACTTAAGTGTTTTTTGATGAATGACTAAAGTAGGGTGTGTGTGTGTGTGTGTGTGTGTGTGTGTGTGTGTGTGTAGTGGAATACTACTCAGACATAAAAAATGATAAGAAATTGCCATTTGCAACAACATGGATAGTTCTTGAAAGTATTGTGCCAAGCAAAATAAGTCAGACAAAAAAGCTGAAGACCATGTGATTTCACTCATATGAGGGATATAAAACAAAAAAGCAACAAACAAACAAAAACTCATAGACACAGAAAACATTGTGGTGGTTACCAGAGGAGGGGAAGGGGGTTGGGAGAAAGTTGAAAAGGGTAAACAAAGTCAAATATGTGGTAATAGAAGGAGATTAGACTTTGGGTGGTGAGTGTAAAATACAATATATAGATAATATAGAGTCATCCACTTGAAATTTATATAATCTTATTAACCAGTGTTATCCCAATAAATTTAATTAAAAAAAAAACATACTTTAGAAAAAACCTTCTGCTTACCAGAACAATTAAACAATAAGCTACATCTAATGAAAGTTTTATAAGACCTCTATGAAATAAATAAGACTTTATTTGACAAACATCAAAGAATACTTATTACAGAAATAAATGCTGAAGACTGTTCAATAGGAAGGCTGTTGTAAATTTGCTAGTTCTCAATTTATCTATAGATTCAATGTAATTTAATTCCAAATTTCAATGAGTTTTTCCCCCCAAAACTGATAACCTGATTCCAAAATCTGTATAGATGAACAAAGGTTAAAATATAACTAATACTCTTTTGGAGAAGAATAAGTTAAGAAGACTTCAATTATATTGAGTTGGCCAAAGAGTTCATTTGTTTTTTTCCATAAGATGGCTCTAGTAGAGTTTAGTTGTCTTTAACTTCATTTGAAACAATTTTGTTAGATTGTATTGTGACAGCTGTCATATCAGCATGCATTAAAAAAAAACCATCAAAATTAGTGAAGTTTTGTGTAGCCATTTTAATATTGAAGATGGAAGAAAATAGGCAACAGTTTTGGCATATCATGTTTTATTATTTTAAGAAAGGTGAAAACGTAATTGAAACACAAAAAGATTCGTGCCGTGTGTGGAGAAGGTGTTCTGACTAATCAAATGTGTCAAAAGTGGTTTGTGAATTTTCGTGCTGGCGATTTCTCGCTGGACAGTGCTTCATGGCCAGGTAGACCGGTTGAAGTTGATAGCAATCAAATCAAGACATTAATTGAGAACAATCAATGTTCTACCACATGGGAGATAGCCAACATACTCAAAACACCCAAATCAATAAAGTTATTGGTGAAAGTGAAAAACGTGTCTTTAATGTTACAGAAAAAACTAAATGTACTTTTTGGCCAACCCAATAAAATGACATTAATAAAGTGCGGTGACACTGCCACAGTGGACAAGTGGCAGGGGTTCTGGAAACAGTTCCACACATTATGCGGACATAATATGAGACAAAGGAGGTTTTGTATGCACCACGGAAGGAAAGGATCAGTCAATAGCGGTGTGGGGATAATACAGGGAAGAAATGAAATTGGATTCCTGCCTCACAGAATATGTATGAAATCAGTTCTAGATGTACTAAAGACTTTGGTGTAACAGTTGATATTTTTCAACATGTAAAAATATAGGATAGTATCTTTATGTCTTTGGAGTGGAAAAGAATTTCTTAAACAAAACACATGAAAAAAGCTTACCCCGAACTGAAAAGACTGACAAATTTTACCATATTAAAATTAATGATTTCTATTTTTCAAAGGACCCCACCAAAGAATTTGTAGTCCAGTCACAAACCAATAGTATGTATTTACAACATGTATAACGAGTGGTGTGCTGGTAAATGTTTAAAAACTAGCTTTCCAGAGGGAAAAGCCATGATTTGTAGGGTTTGCTCATTTCCAATGGGGAAATACTCCCATCAAGGCCTGTTTCAAGCTGCCAACATGCTGTCACTGAACAGTGAGGGAGAGACGCACAAAATGACCCTTGTAAGACTGCACCAGTCAGCTCTAGCACACTGCTGCATAGACCCTGAAGGATTTGCTTCAGAACATTTAAGTAACTCCTTCTGTATATCAAACAGTGCCATAGAGAAATGGGTAAAAGGCATAGTCATTTTGCGGAAGAGAATATTTGAAGAATAGAAATACATATGAAAAGATTCTCCATCTTCTTAGTATTCATATAAATGTTAATATTTTAATAAGAAACTGCTCTGCTTGGTATGGCTCAGTGGACTGAGTGCCAGCCTGCGAACCAAAGGGTCACTGGTTCAATTCCCAGCCAGGGCACATGCCTAGGTTGCAGGCCAGGTACCCAGTAGGGGGCATGAGAAAAGCAACCACACATTGATGTTTCTCTCCCTTTCTTTCTCCCTCCCTTCCCCTCTCTAAAAGTCAATAAATAAAATCTTTTAAAAAATTTTAAATAAGATACCACATTATACTCTTCAGATGGGCTAAAGATAGTATTACTATACTAAGTAATTGCAAAGACTTGGGTCAAGGGGAACTCTTTTAAGAAGTTAAAAGCCAGTGTGAGTATAAATCAGCAAAACCACTCTGAAATAGAATTTGGCATTATCTTATTAAGTTGAAAATTTGAATACCCTACCATCCAGCAATCTATACTCTTAGGTATATTGTATAGAGCAGGGGAGTCAAACTCATTTTCACCAGGGGCCACATCTTCTCGCCATTGCCTTCAAAGGACCGAATGTAATTTAGGACCGTATAAATATAACTACTCCTTAACAATTAAGTGAGAGCTTGGTGCTGCTGCCAGGTAGAAACGAGGTGCCGGGCAGGATAAAACAAGGTGGAGGGCCAGATTTGGTCCGTGGGCCTTGTGTTTGCCACCTGTGTTGTAGAGGAATTTTTGCATAAGTGCAGCAGAAAACGAGAATGTGAACGTTCACAGTGGCATTTTTGTAATAGTAAAAACCAAAACAAAACAAAACAAAAACTCCAACCCAAATATATCAGTTAGGCTTTGTTAAGAGAAGCAGAACCACTGTGGAAAATAAACACAATTAGGGATTTATTACAGGGATTTGGCTACATGCAATTATGCAAACTGGTTATACTGTTTGTGTGAGACTGTTGTTCCTCTCTCTGTACTAGAGTTGAAGTCCACAGGACAAGCAGTCAGGGTGTGAAGTGGGGTGAGCAAGGACACGCTGGAACCCACAAGGACAGACTGGAATCTCTTAGTCTCTTAGCACTTCTAAACCTGTAGTGCCATTCACGGAGTTAAACTTAAATACGCCTGACCCAAGAGCTAGAGAAGCTGACGCAAAAGATCTGAAAGAAGGTGGAGGAACTGTGGCCGTGCACAGACCTCCGTGTGAGGAAGCACAGCCCCTCCTTCACACCTGCCTCCTGCAATGGGCACACAATGCGTCTGGTCTTTTCACACGAGAGGTCCCAGAGGCCCAGAGAAGTGAAGTGACCTGTAATCTATTTTAAAGAAAGATCCCTATGCATCTGAAACCCTTCTGAAGAGAGTCCATGTCCATATTTTGAATGTTATTTTTCTTCTCCAAGGGACATTCCTGACCCGAGTGCTTGTGACAGTTACCTCTGATGACATCACACAAGTAGGCTTGGGTAGCTTTGCAATAACAGATCAGCTTATTCTCCAAAGGAAGTTCTTCATGCCACTGATTTTCAGACTGATTTCTTCCTGATGTTTTTATTATGTAACCTTATCTGAACTGGAGCACTTTATCCAAATGTTCATTTTATTTAAACATGAGTTGCTGTCTTTGAGCTAAGGCCAAGTGCTCTATCCTCTACCCAAATCTAGCACAAAATTATCCCTGGTTAGTCTATGCTAACTAATCTGAGGCGGGGGAGGGGAGCACTCTTTGGCAGAAGAGAATAAATAAGTTCTTAACCTTCATTTCTCTATTTTTGGCTACTCATCCAAGATGAAGTTTAAATCCATGACCAAAACAATGCACTAGAATTAAAATTATTAATAAGTCTTTGTTAATGGGTTTATTTTGAGCAATAATAATACAACCAAGTTCCAGTACTAGGAAAAAGTTTGGCTAATTTCCTCAGGAACACTATAGCAACATGTAACTTGAAGTGACTTTTTCTCTCTGTATCTAAAAACATTGGGCCAAGAGTAATTAATTAGAATTTAATGCAATTTTGTATTAGATGTTTTGCTATGGCTTTAGATTTTGAAAAACAAATATTTTAATTTAAATCAGTTCAGTGAGTGAAAAATCTAGTTTTATAAAATAACAAATTGGAAGGCAATGACTTAAATATGCATTTTTTTCTCTGAAAAACTATTTGTCATAAAAATCTTTAAATGGTAAGTTCCAATATTGACTTTAAAATATGACTCATAGTCCTATTTTTCAAGAACGTGTTTTTCACAAAGTGAGATATATTGGTACTTCTTTCCTTTCTATTTAAGTCACTCTCTCTATTCCTTTTTACTTCTTTGACTTTGTTTCTAAGATAGTTTACAACAAAATGCCCCAACACCCACATTTTTACAAACATTGAGCTTATGGGGTTATATTCTGATATGGTTATTATTCAGAGACCTTAAAAGACAGGCATACTTCCTCCTGCAGGTGATCATTAAAACTGCCAATCAACTGAGCACCAGACAGCTCCACAGAGACAATAACAATCCGCTTTGACTTCCTTTACTCTCTGGGGTTCAGACTTGAAGAGTTACGGGGTCCAGAGAAGTGCAGCTGGGCTGCGGGTACCTGCCACAGACTGGGTCCTCTGGGGAGTCGACTCTGAGGCAGAGACTAGGGAACAGGAAGGTTATTAGGAAGTGCTCTTGGGATCAAACCAGTCCTGGCTGAGGCCAGTGTTAAAGGAAAACTGTCCTTCACCCTGGCACAAAGGGAAAATGAATCAAGGGGGATATAAGTCCAGCTATTCCTCTGTGTGTGGTGATTCTCCTTTAGTACCAATTTTGGAGGGTATGTGTTTGTTTCAATTAAGGGAGACTACTTTTTTTTTAAATGAAAGGACTCTAGATACTAGTAGCTAAACATTTTTAAAAATTTGCAATTTGAATTATAATTTTCACTATCAGGGAGTGATTTAGAAAAATACTGCATTGTACGGAAATAAACTATATATTTATTCTAGAGAGCTGAAAAATTAGTGTGTTCTGGTTTTTGGGAAAATATCCTAAGTTTTCCTCTCAAAGTTTTCTTTTGTTGTTGTCCAGAGGGCTCCGCATGCCTGCTGCATCACTCCCCAAATCTGTTCTTGCCGTTAGTTGCATAGAGATGTTTAGCAACAAAGAAAAACCTAAGCAGGACCCACCCAGCTTTTATATTCTGCATGGCTGAACTTTAACGGAAGCTTGAGTTTTTCCAAAAGTCTGGTCTTTGCCACTGTGGAGGAAAAACAGTTGGGGAAAAATGCTTTGAACGTATGAAGCATGTAATTTCATTTGAACTAAGGAATTCCAAAAATACTTGCTTATTGAAAGGGAGTTATATTTTTGTGTTGGAACTTGTGGAGAGGGATAAGTACTAGTTCTTTCCTTCCTTCCTTTTTCTCATAAACATAAAAATAAAAATTAAAGACTGTCTGAGTGGCTGGGTAGGAAAATAGTGTGGAGAGGGTAAGTAGGACCACAAGGTGGGCTTGCCTTAAAACCTACTCCTTGCTCTGGAGAACTATTTACTCCTCCATTGAGTGGCACTCACCAAGAGACAGTTCTGTCCCCCTCTGGTGATGACTCAGGGGTCTGGCCACGTCTTTAAGATGAGCTGGACAGAGACCCAGAGGTTTCATCACTTCTACTCACTGATGCCAGTGTAAATACTGCGCCAGTAGCAAGACTAGAACTTTTGGGTCCCTGCTGGGCAACCTGGTGAAGCAGAACACTTTAAGGTCCTATTTGGTTTTAGGTCTCTGTGAGGTCCTCAGGTATTAATAATAATATCAATAACTAGGATTTGGGGAAATATGTACTATGTGCTATTTACAAACAGTACTGGATACTTTTATATGAATTACATTATCCAGTCCCCACAGCAATCCTTTGTGGAATCTGAAGCTTCGGGACGTTAAGAATCCAGATTTTGAAACCAGTTGTCTCCAGAGCCTTTGATCTCCTTCCCTGCTCTGTGAGCCTTGGCTTCTGATAATGGGTCTCCGTGTACCCGACTGAAATCTCAGACCCCAGTATAGCAGATGCTGTTGGGGCCCTGCCCACGGCTCCTTGGGGCTTTCCTAACTGCCAGCAGCTGCACCAGCTTGCATTGGCTTTCTCTGGTGGCCAGAGGACCAGCTGTGAGCATGGGGGCTGGGTGGGTGGAGACTTAATGCCTCCAGGAACGGCCATTAACTGATGATTGAAGTTGGTGTACCGGGATGGGCAAAAGTAGATTTACAGTTGTAACACAAATAAATAACACAGTAATTACCAAATAATGATACAAGAACAAATTCTGTTTGTGTACTCACAACTGTAAACCTACTTTTACCCACCCTGTATAAATCACTGGCTCTTTTTCTTCTCAGGCAGAATAACTAAGAGGCAGGGGTTCTACACTGATTTTCAGAATTCCCCAGGGGGACTAAGCACCTCTTACCTGTGATGCTAACATGTTTGAAAACTCGTCCTTTATTGCCTGTCTTTCCTTCCTTTTCTGACACCCCTGGTGGCATTTCCTGAGATCACCACCAAAATAAACTATTTGTATGTGTATCCTTGTTTCAAGACCGGCTTCTAGGGGAACTAAAGTGAAGACAGACTACAAGAAAGGTGGGCCTATGAAGGAGGAGAGCCCAGGAGGAGGGGGTACTGCACAGCTGGAAGGGAGAGTCCAGGGTTGCACCCGTGGGACATAGCCTCTCACGGATGGCTCCAGTTTTGAAGGTGTAGTGTCTTTGTGAAACAGGAGAGAAGGGTTTGGAGGATTATTGAATTTTGACCCACTGGATGGTTCTTTGGACTGCTTGGTTGCGTGCAGCTTCTTTCAGAAGTCCTCCTTAAAAAATGAGGACTTATTTATTTACTTAGAAGGAGGGGAAGAGGGGGAGAGAGGGAGAGAAACATTGATGTGCAACAGAAACCTTGATCAGTTGCCTCTTGCATGCCCCCAACCAGGGACCAGGCCCCCAACCCAGGCATGTGCCCTGACCAGGAATCAAACTGGTGACCTTTTGACCTTTCACTTGGCGGTGTGAGGCCCAAGAAACTGAGTCATGTCTGGCAGGGCCAGAAGTTCTCTTTTGTTTCATTCTTTTTTAAAATTTATATTTGTCCAACATTTAATAAGAAATAAGAGAGAGAGGGGAAAAAAAGAAAAGATAAGAGAATCCAGGAAATGCAAACATTAGTAAGTGGAATTATGAGACAAGGTAGAAATGCCAACATGTTCTGAATAGAACATTGAAGAAGCAAGCCTAAGTAAATAAAAGGCAAAAAGTACGTATCTAATTTTGGAGGGTTTATGACTCACCTATACAGTCTGAGTTGAGTAATGCTGTGGGCCATGTTCCACACTAATGGAAACTGGATTGAGCTCCAAACCCACTTTCCTGCATTTACAGGACAGTTTTGCAGCTTGTGACTCTGGTCTGTTTTGGTTGATTGGACTCCAGTGATGCTAACATATTTGCAGGGACTAACATGGATTTGGGGAAACTCTTGCTTTGTTCAGGTCAATGGCATTGTAAAGTATTGACCATTGTATTCACACATTTTAATTCCTACACTCTCTGATTTCATATATTCAACTTCATTTCTACATTAACTAAGTTTTGCCTGAGACATCTTTAAAATTTATTATGTGGTCTGAGTAAGCTTGTTTTGTAACTTTTGCTTGGGGGTGTTGTTATTAGTGTTTTCATGATGAACAAACTTAGAAATGTCCATTTTTATAACATCTTATATTAAGAGATGATAAAACCTTAAGAAGATATTTCTTCTAGCTGCAAGAGGGAACTACCTAAGCAGTAGTAGGCTATATCGAGATAATTTTTAGAGGGTCTCAGCATACATTCTGCATTCCGTGAGTCCTGAACCATTCCAGTGTGCTTGCCCAATTCAAGTCAGAGGTGGATAATCTCTTACTGCTTTTTAACATGCTCACCAGGTAAACTCGTTTTTATCAGCTCGACTGTGGAAGGGCGTGGACTGCATGACAAAGCGTACACGGGCAGCAGCTGACTTCCTTTTCTCATCCACACACCCAGCTGCTCCAAACCTCTGTGTTTCCCCCAACCTGGTCAAGGTGAAACATGGAGGGAGCTCTTGCCACTCTCGTCAATTTTCTTGTCCTTACTACAGAGGAACCCTAAGACAGCCTCTGAGAACAATGTGCTTGCTTGGGGTATGGGAGGTATAGACTATGGGGAGAAGGTGGGACACTGCTCCATTCTTCAAGGTCCTGCAAAATAAGATTTCCCTCTGATGGGAAGCAATAGACAGTGAAGCACAAGGAAAAACACAACTTAATTCTCAGGATCTTTGAAGGAAAGTGAGAGGCTGCAGTTCATTACATTGGGTATTTTTAGGAAGTGACTTGGGTAGGGAGAGATTCTTCATTGGGTGAGTCATACATTGAATGGTGGGTTAACGTTGTTAAAATAGTATCCAGTGTTAAGAGGTTAATTCCTTAGCACTGAGACAAAAAAGTATGGTCCAAATGAAAGAACAGATCAAAACTCCAGAAAAAAAGAACTAAGCGATGAGGAGATAGCCAACCTATCAGATGCAGAGTTCAAAACACTGATAATCAGGATGCTCACAGATATAATTGAGTATGGCCACAAAATAAAGGAAGAGAGGAAGGCTATGCAAAGTGAAATAAAGGAAAATATACAGGGAACCAAGAGTGAAGGGAAGGAAACTGGAACTCAGATCAATGATTTGGAACAAAAGCAAAAAATAAGCATCCAACTGGAACAGAATGAAGAAAACAAGAATGCAAAAAAATGAGAAGAAGCTTAGGAACCTCTGGGGCAACTTTAAATGTCTCAACATCTGAATCATGGGAGTGCTGGAAGGAAAAGAGGAAGAGCAAAATATTGAAAACTTATTTGAACAGATAATGAAGGAAAACTTCCCCAATCTGGTGAAGGAAATAGACTTCCAGGAAGTCCAGGAGGCCTAGAGAGTCCCAAAGAAATTGGATCCAAGGAAGGGCACACCAAGGCACATCATAATTAAGTTATGCAAGATTAAAGGTAAGGAGAGAATCTTAAAAGCAGCAAGAGAAAAGGAGACAGTTACCTATAAAGGAATTCCCATTAGGAATTCCTTACAGGCAAAAAGGGGCTGGAAAGAAATATTTGAAGTCATGAAAGGCAAGGACCTGCATCTAAGATTACTCTATCCAGCAAAGTTATCATTTAGAATGGAAAGGCAGATAAAGTGCTTCCCAGATAAGGTCAAGTTAAAGGAGTTCACCACCACCACGGCCTTATTATATGAAATGTTACCTGAACTTATCTAAGAAAAAGAAGAAGATCAAAACTATGAACAAGTAAAATGACAACAAACCCACAACTATCAACAACTGAACCTAAAAACAAAACAAAACAAAAACTAAGCAAACAACTAGAACAGGAACAGATTCACAGAAATGGAAATCAAATGGAGGATTATCAGCAGGGAAGGAGAGGGAGGCAATGGGGGGAAAAGGTACAGGGCATAAGAAACATAATTGGTAGGCACAAAATAGTCAGGGGGAGGTTAAGAATAGTATAGGAAATGGAGAAGCCAAAGAACTTATATGTACAACCCATGGACATGAACTGTGGGGGCGCGGGGATGCTGGAGGGTGAGGGGGATGGTACAGGGAGGGGGGATAAAGGGGAGAAAAAATTGGGACAATTGTAATAGCATAATCAATAAAATATACTTAAAAAAAAAAGAGGTTAATTCCCTGATTCATTTATACCCTTCAGCATCAAACCTGGGCGATTTGTTTCCTTCTTCCCTTTCTTCCTTACATTGCTGATTTTCAAGAATTCACATGACCCTTAGGATACATATTTTAATTTTGGCTTAAGGTACAAAGGATGTTATTCTCCAGGTGAATGTGGAAAAATCCCAATTCATTCATTTTCTTTATTTTTTTAAATTGATTTTTTAGAGAGAGAAACATTGCTTTGTTGCTCCACTTACTTTTGGATTCAGTGGTTGACTCTTGTATGTGCCCTGACCAGGGATCAAATCCACCACCTTGTTGTATTGGGACAATGCTTTAACCATCTAAGCCACCCAGACAGGGCTTTCATTCATTTTCTTAGAGTAATTTTTCTGCATGAAGGATTAAGAAAATATATTCTTCAGAATTAAAAATAAAATTAGTTAATAGGCCAGACTGACAAAGAATTGTGTATATTTAGTTTGAAAATATGTGAAAAGAGACAGTATAGTGAAGTTGTTAAGTGGTGGGGTTCTGGGTTCAAGTTTTGACTCTACCACTTCCTACCTCTGTAAACCTTGAGCCTCTCTAAGTCCCAGTTTCTTCATGTGTAAAAATAGGGATAATAATAATTACTTCATGTAATTGTTTAGAGGATAAAAATTAAGTAATGTAAAGTGCTTATAGCAGTATCTACACATAATAAAAGCTGAATAAATACCACTCATTATTATTATGATTATTTGTGCAACAGCACCAATCACTAGGAAGTTCTTTGTGGCTAATCCAAAATATACTGCTAAGGGTATGGTTTCCAGCATTAAAAAATATAAGAGAAAAATCTGGTAAGATAGGTATTATCATCTCCACTCTACAGATGAAGAACAGTTAAGGGTAGCTTAGAAGGCTAGCATGGCCACATGAAGGTGCTCAGCATGGGTTTGACTCACTTATGTTGTTGCTACCGAATGACCTAGGGTCGCTTCAACCACTTGGTCTCATCTGGTCTCTATAGCAGAGGAGGAATCGTGCCCACACTTGTAGGAATCTAGTGCACTTTCTGACTTGTTTACCTGCTGTTAGGAGAATTGGGAGATTTAGTAGAAAGATTCTAGCCCACATACAGAGTACAAAGAGGGTGCACTTTAGCTTATCTACTCCTAATCAACTCTTTATTGACTTCATTAATATGCATGAAAATCATCAGGGTATTTGTTGAAAATGCTGATTCTTGGGCCACACCATCAAGAAATTTTTTTTAAATATTTTATTTATTTATTTTAGAGAGGGGAAGGGAGGGAGAAAAAGAGGGAGAGAAACATTAATGTGTGGTTGCCTCTCGCTCGGCCCCTATGGGGGACCTGGCCTGCCACCCAGGCATGTGGCCTGACTGGGAATCGAACTGGCAACCCTGTGGTTCTCAGGCCCGCCTCAATCCACTGAGCCACACCAGCCAGGGCCCATCAAGTTCTGATTCAGGCCTTGCAGACACCACCACCACCTCGGACCTTCCCTGGTCTAGCCATGGTCAACCCCACTGTGTTCTTCGACATTGCTGCCCACGGTGAGCCCTTGGGCCGCATCTCCTTCCAGCTGTTTGTAGACAAAGTTCCAAAGACAGCAGAAAACTTTCACACTCTGAGCACTAGGGAGAAAGGATGTGGTTATAAAGGTTCCTGCTTCCAGAATTACTCAGGGAGTTATGTGCCAGGGTGGTGACTTCACACGCCACAATGGCACAGGCAGCAAGTCCATCTACAGGGAGAAATTTGATGATGAGAATTTCATCCTGAAGCACACAGTCCTGGCATCTTGTCCATGGCAAATGCTGGACCCAACACAAACGGTTCCCAGTTTTTCATCAGCACTGCCAGGACCGAGTGGCTGGACAGCAAGCACATGGTCTTTGGCCAGGTGAAAGAGGACATGGATGTTGTGACAGTCATGGAGCGCTATGGGTCCAGGAATGGCAAGACCAGCAAGAAGATCACCATTACTGACTGTGGACAACTCTAATACATTTGACTTACATTTTATCTTAACCACCAGACCATTCCTTCTGTAGCTCAGGAGAGCACCCCTTCACCCCCATCTGCTTGGAATATTCTATAATCTTCGTGTTCTCGCTGCAGTTCATTGGGCTCCATGTTTTCCATACCCCTTCCAAGTCTAGCTGGATTGCAGAGTTAAGTTTATGATTATGAAATAAAACTAAACAACAACAAAATACTGATTCAAGAAGCCTGAGACTTGGCCAAGGAATCTGCATTTTAAATGTATTGCCAGGTAATTTCAATGTAGGTGATGAGCATACCACACTATGGGAAAACTAATCTCAATAACAATTTAACATTCTTAAAAATAGCACTTATTTTTGCCCTGGCTGGTATGGCTCAGTGGATTGAGTGCCAGCCTGTGAACTAAAGGGTTATGTGTTCAAATCCCATTCAGGGCACATACCTGGGTTGCAGGCCCAGTCAGGTCCCCAGTCGGGGGCCCCTGAGAGGCAGCCACACATTGATGTTTCCCTCTCCCCTCTGCCTAAAATAAATAAATAAATAAATAAATAAATAAATAAATAAATAAATAAATAAATAAAAATAGCATTTATTTTTTTGATTATTAAAGAAAAATTAGAAAATAGTAAGAATAAAAAAGATAAAACCATTAATAATTACACTTTACATAGATGATTATTGCAAGTATTTTGATGGCTATCCTCTAATATTTTTTTAAAAAATATGCAGCCACTTTCTTGTATCTCTCTTCAGGTACTTATAATCAAGTTTATTGAGTATTCAATTTAATAGATATATTCCTTTTATATTAACCCTTTAGTGGTTTTTATAAATTATTTCTATGTTTGAAATATATTTAAATTCACTCTATGAAATTCGCTTACATTTCTGTTGGGCCCATTCTGACTAGAAGGTCACCCTTGTAAGATTCTTACAATTCTCTGAGCATAAGGATTAATTATATTCATAACTTAGAGAATATGAAGTTACATAATCTGAAACTTAAACTCAAAGTTTTGCCCTTGAGCTTTATCTTTTGGTGGGCACCTGCTAGTGTGACATTGTATCAGAGGTAATAATATTTCTTCAAGAATGATATACAAATGGTCTAGCATGTGAAAAGATGTTCAACATCATTAATAATTGGAGTTATGCAAATCAAAACCACAATATCATTTCACATCCATCAAAATGGCTAGTATAAAAATAACATAAAATAACAAGTGTTGGTAAGGATGTGGAGAAATTGGAACCTCTGTGCACTATTGGTAGGATTATAAGATGATGCAGCCTCTATGGAGAACAGTATGGAGGTTCCTAAAAAAATTAAAAATAGAACCACCATATGATCCTGCAATCCTGCTCCTGGGTATGTATCCAAAAGAATTGCAACCAGGAACCTAAACAGTTATTTGTACACCAATGTTCATAGCAGCTTTATTCACAATAGCCAAAAGGTGGAAACAACCCACACAGCCATCACTGTATGAATGTATAAACAAAATGTGTGTGTGTGTGTGTGTGTGTATACATACATGCACAATGGGATATTATGCAGGCTTACAAAGGAAGAAAACCCTGTCATGTGCTACAACCCTGATGACATTATACTAAGTGAAAAAGCCGGTCCACAAAAATACAAATACTGTATGATTCCACTTATCTGAGGCATCTAAAGTAAAGAAACAGAAAGTAGAATGGTGGTTATCAGGGACTGATACAGAGTTTCAGTTTTGCAAGAGGAAAAAGTTCTGGTCTGTTGCACAACAATGTGGATATACTTATGCTGCTGACGTGCACATTTAAAAATGGTTAAGATGGTAAATTTTATGTTTTGTGTTTACCACAATAGAAGAACATAAACTATAAAAAGGTAATAGCAAAAAGAACAGTGTTGCCCTTTTATAATATTTTGAACTGTTACACAACATAATAGTTATACAGTTAATATTAAGGTTGGCTTCAGAAAAATTTCATGGAAATTGTTAATTTCTAGAACAGTACTCATTTGGGGTTTATAATTCTTGAAGTTGTCAGATTAAACCTAGTGGAAAGATGAGAATAATGGATGAGACTAAGACAGAAGCCCAAACATACCAGAATGGTTTGTTACAACTGACGACTAAATTTGACTCTAAGCTTATTGATAAATATAGGAGATAAAGGGATAGTGCAATGAACATGAATTTTGTCCAAATAATAAAGGCATATTTGTCTGAATAAATAGGAAGAAGAAGGGGGAAGAGGAGGAAGAAATAGAGCCAGAGAAGGAGGAAGAAGAGAGAGATATCTGATTAGAATTATGGTGAACTCTACTGTTTCATATTATTGGGTTAAACAATTTATCTTTCCAACTCTTCTTGCTATTTTAATAAAGAATACGCACAGAAAATTCAGGTGTCATATTTTTTATGCTGGAAAACTTACTGAGGCATGGTCAAACGTATCCCATTTTGCTTGATTAGGAACAAGGGGCTTCTTCACTTTACTTTCTAGTTTGTGTTCATTCACCAGCCCAGGAAGTCTCATCTGCATCCACTAAGTCTTATTAATAATAAGCCATTTTGCCTTCATGGTTAATTAAATGTTTCCAAGTAATATTTAACACTGTTTACTGTGAGGAGGATTGTGGACAAGGTAGACCTGTTAGTTACTTATGACCAGAGTTACTGAGGTGTTCTTTTTAATTAAATGTTTACACTTTTTATTATTAAAAATTTCAACCGTATAGGAAAGGAGCATGAATAACACAATGCATTCCCAAGTACCCATCACTTAGTCTCAAAAATGATCAACTCATGCCCAACCTTGTTTCATATATATTTCTACCTTCTCTACTCATCCCCAGATTATTCTGAAGCGAGACCCAGACATCTTATCTCTCAACTGAGATATTCAGATTCAAAGGGGATAAATGATAATCCAGAATCCAGCACGGCCACATATGAATTGTTTTTGTTTAAATAGATTATATGTATTATATATATATTGATTATATATGTTGATATATGAAGTATAGGGACATTTTCAGTGGTCACTCAACATAGATGGTAGTGTGGTAGCCACACACACACATACAAACAGTCTAACCTAGAAGCAAATACATTAGTTGAAAGTATAATAAGATTGAATATTAAAAACATATTAAGAGTCATAAACTAAAGCAATATCATCTTTAGCGAATATTATTATTGGCTGTTATGGAGGTCACCAAATGTTGGGAGTGGTATGCTTGGAACCAAATTCCAGTGTCGGTTCTGTGCTGTCATCCGAAGTCTGTGAATGTGTGAAGTACACAAGGCCTACTTTTAGTCTGGTGACTCAGGGCGCCTTTCCTGCTAATCCTCCTCTCACTAGTCTTGGGACTGTGCCTGAAACTCCACATTACTACATTACTCCCTTTGATTTGCCAGCACTGCAGGCCCCACTTAAATCAGAGTAAGTGGGACATTATCAATCATTAGCAATTTAACTGTTTTACATAACTATTTCCTCATTGCAAAAGTAATGAGTTCATTAGAGACAATTTGGAAAACACAAAAAAGCCCAAAGAGGAACATAAAAAGCACCTCTAATCAGCAGTCAGCACTGATATTATAGTGTATTTTCTTTTTTCCTAACCACATATTTTTTTGTGGACATACGATACTTTACATATTGTCTTTAATCTGCTTTCATTACTTCATAGTATAGTGAAATACTTCTATATGATTAAATATTCTTTCCCAATATAGTTCTTTATTCTTACACAATATTCCCTTGTAAGAAAGAACTATAATTAAGGTGTTTGGGGGGACATTTAGCTTATTTCCTTTTAGCCACAACTTTGTGGGGTGCATTGTTAAACCTAAAAGCTCCATACATATCAGTGTTTATTTCCTTAGAAAATAATCATAGGGAAAAATAGCTGGGGCCAAGTGTATGCATATTTTTAAGATCTTTTTTTTTTTAATGTAATGCCAACTACTGTTTAGAAAAATTGCACTAGATTATATCCCCACCAAGAGTTTATAAATGTACCTCTGTTCCTGTGTACCCTTACCAACATTTATTGTAATATAAAAAAAAGCCTGTTAGTTTGATAGATTAAAAACATGTGCCTATTAACTTTCTCCTATCAGTTCAGTCTTAGCTCAGAACAGAGTTCAGTTAGTTTGACTAGAGTGATGGTGATGGGGTAGGGGAAAGGGGGGAAGCAAGATACAGGACATAGGAATTGCTAATGGATTTTATGAAATGAAGTTGGAATGTGACACTTGAAAGTTGAAAAATCAAGTCCAAAAGGTTTCTATGACAACACAGGAACTCTTAAGCAGGGGGTTGTGAACAGTCAGACACACTTTTCCCCACAGGGAGAAAGGCCCAGATGATCTCCTCTTCTCCCTCCTACTGGAGGAAGCAACGACCACAGTTCCGTTCAGTCCAGTCTAAAAATCCCTGGGTCTGTAGAAGGAAGGTGAGTTCTTGTCAAGCCCTGTGGCTTTAGGCTCTAGCGCTCTGGCTCCTGTTTCCTCATTAAGAAAGTGAGAATAACATCACACCTACCCTGAAGATTTACTGTGGAACAAAATCAAGTCATACATTTGAAAATATTTTGTAAACCTTAACTGTTACAAAGGACTGTGGCAGGGGAATTCAATTCTAAAGCCAGCCAAGTAAAGTAAAAACTGAGTGCAACAAAAGTTATTTAGAAGTTCCTGAAACTGGACACAAGTGCAGAAAGATTTATACACTTAGGAGTTTGAGAACAAAGGTCCTCTGACCACAGCTGAGACAAATGCACTCTCAGTAAAACTGCCCGTGGAATTGCTGCAATTTATTTTCATTCCCTCTCTTTTTCTGCCAATTGCATAAATGAATCGAAGTTAGAAGAAAATATGATACAATTGTTATTCTTCTACAATTTTATATTGGCAAGTCAAGAAACCTCTCTACGTCTCTTTATTTGTGTAATGGTGTAAGTTCAGCTGGATCAGGGTTTCATCCAATATTTCATTTGACAAATATTTTCAAAGTTTACTATTCTTACTACGTTCCAGGCTGCTGTGCTGGATGTGGGGGCGGGAACACCAGGAAGGAGACACAGTCTGACCACAAGAAGCTGGCATGTGGTGAAGCAGTTTGAACTTTGATTTGAGGAATCTGGGTTATTTGATCACCTTCTGTGGAATGCAGTGAATGTTTAGAAAAATTACGTAAAGTTACATATTTTGTTGTGACTACCAGCTACAATGCTCCATCTGGTATGGATTACTTTTTTTTTTTGCTGCCTATGTTGCTACTTTTTTTAATGTGAGTTAACTTTTTGTTTTGTTTTTAACCTGGGCTAACACAAATATTAATCGAAAAAGTAATATAAACATATAGAAAAATTCAAGTTGTACAAAAAAGGTAAACAATGAGAAGCAAGGTTTTTCCCAGACCGTCCCCTCCTCAACTCCCCACATTCTATCCCCGCTCATGCTGTCCTATTCACAGGTAATCACTGCGTCAATAAAACAAACAGTTGTTAAAGTGATCCCTGTGGTCCAAAAGTTAAACACTGAACTACATAATGTCTAAAGTCCCTTCCAGCTCTGAAACGAGGTCCAAGTCTTAACTGGCACGTACCCTACCGAGGGTACAAAAGAGACAGACAATCCTCACCTTGTCCAAAATTTATGACTGGTAAAAGGGCAGATGAATGAAAACTGAATTCAAAAATACATGCTAGATTTAAACTCCTAAAGGACAAAGGACAGGACTCAGGCACTTTGGTCGTTGGTTGTTTATTTACGGATTGAATTAAAGGCCCCTTCCAGATGTACACCCCACGAGGGCGGGAACTTCACCACCAGCTTTCACTGCACACAATGAGATCACTGGGCCAAAGACCCAACTGCCCAGCACTGAGGTCGCGGCCAGGAGCCCAGGGTGGGAGCTCTAGCAGGGAGGGTCACGTAACCCGCGCTGCCCTCTACCCCCCACCGCCCAGGCCGAGCAACGCCGGGCAGCTCTCACTAGAGGCCTTACCAATCCACAAGGGAAGTCATATTTGGCTAGGCCACGGGAGAGGCTTGTATCGCAGGAAAAGAAGCCTCGCAGCAGCGTCATGCCTGGCTCTGCCTCAGGGTCTCGGAGTCTCAGGCGATTGCCCCGCCCTCCCGCCCATGAGTTTACCCTCGAGATTGCGAGTGGGAGGTGCAGAGGAGCAAGAGAGGGGCAATACCGCTTGCGTAGAGACGCTGCGCGGAAGCCGCTCGAGAAGATTAGGGCGGGGCTTCAGAGAGCCGGGCGAGGGGGCTGGGAGAAGTCTCCAGTGCGCGCGCGCGCGCTAACCTTCCCACGCGGCGCGCTGTGGTGACGCCCGCGCGGCCCGAGAATGGGGCGGGGCCGGGGCGGGTCTCCGCGCTCCTCCCGCCCCCTCTTAGTCCAGGCTCTCCCTCCTCCCTCCTTCCCGTACACCGGGCCCCGTCAGCTCGGAGGTGCCTTCGTAGTTTAGCATCGCGTCGGCCCGGCCAGGCCAGCGGGCAGATGCCCCAAGCTGCTGCCGCCGTCGCCGCCGACTCCGCCAGTGGCGGTGTGGGAGGCAGGCGTCCGGCCCCGGGCCGCTGAGTGTGACGGACGGGGCCGGGGGCCGCCGGGCGCCGCGGCTTCTGCGGCTCCGCGCGGACCATGTATTTCCTGAGCGGCTGGCCCAAGAGGCTGCTCTGCCCTCTGGGGAGCCCGGCCGAGACGCCTTTCCATGTTCAGTCCGACCCCCAGAGGACTTTCTTCGCAGTGCTGGCCTCGGCCCGCCTCAGCATCTGGTACTGCCGAGTAAGTAGAGCTGCCCGCCGCCTCTCGGCGCTCCCTCTCCGGCGTCCCGGCACCACCCCGCCCTCAACTTCCACCCAGAGTCCCAGACCCTTTCCCCTTCGCGCAGACCCACTCGTCTCGCCGTTCCACCTCCTCGTTCCACCTACTCTGACCCGGGGTTCGGGCCCGTCCTCCGGCTGGGGCTCCGGGGTGGGTACAGTTGCTGCTGCTGCTGCCAAAAATCCGGTGCCTTCCTGCGTTGGACCGACAGCCGTGCACAGGGCAGACCCCGCGCGCTCCCTCGGCTGAGCCCGGACTTGCCCTCCTCTCCCTTCCCCCATTCTCCATGAACAAATTTGTTTAAACTTTCCACAATTAGGAAGCTAGCGGCTGTTGTGTTCCCAGCCCTCTTTTGCTTTAAAGGCCGTTGATTTGGAGTTAGGGTAAGCCTGTTGGGCGTCTTTCCCAGTGCCAGACTTTATAGGCCTCTGATAACTTATTTCTAGCAACTACAGCTAGAATTCTTTATTTTTTTCTCTAAAGGTCTGGTTATCCAACTTCTTGCCTCCGCCCAGCATCTCCCCATTTTCAAGCTGGTCCTTTTTTCAGCTGCACTTGGACTCTTCAGTAGAGAATTGTGTATGTTGGGGGCGGGGGGAGAGTTAGTAGGGGCTGAAGTGGAACTCAGATCTGTTCGCACCACATCAGGGATACTAACAGCTGGAAATAATAAGATTCGGGGAGAGCACGAAACAGCTCTGTTCTTGCTTGCTCTGAATCCTGTTTTTTTCTTTCTTGTATCTAATTACGGAGTAGATAAGAAAAAAGACTTGAAAAGTAAATAGCGGATGAGATACACTATGTTTTTCACGAACTGTCTATAAAGGCTACAAAATAGGGTATAAAAGTGCTCTTGTTCTTTTTCTTCAAAGAAGGCAGCACTAATCGATGCCAGAGTGAAGTTTTTCTCTTTTTAGAGGTAACTTGACCAGGTGGGAGTAGGTTGTGACCTTGGCTTTATTAGGTCTGTGTGAAATACTGACGTTAGTTAAATTAGTTAAAACCCTTAGCTCTCTGTTTAACCACCTGAACACCCTTTGCTGTCCTCTCAACCCTGGTAAATGTGATGAGATGGAGACAGTTCTGGTATCTCCTTTATGTGACTGTTGTAGACTGTAAATCAGACTTTTACTATTAAGTTTTTGGCTGATTTAACTTTTAAATATATATTAATACAAGATTGGCTGTTATAAAGCCGACATTGTGACTATTCTGTCTGGTACTTGATTGCATTTTTTGAAAAAAAAAATATATATGGTATATCATTTGGTTCTTAAATAAGAAACTAATTCATTTACATTGTGTCTGCCAGTTGAATAATTTTTTTTAGTTTGGGTGCATATAACTATATAAAGCACATGCAGAAAAAATAATTATAACTTGAATTCTAAATTGTCTTCTGAGTTTAATGAGTAATTTCACTCTAATGTAACAAATTGTAAAGACTAAAATTTTAACTTTCCTTATCTCTAAAAAGGTGGACCTAAATTATTTTTAAGCAGAATTCGACTTACTATGAGGGATGAATAGACCAGAAGCCTGTAGGTTACTTTAGTCCTCTGTAAAAGAAACAAAAATACCCCTCAGTTTTACAAAT